>VZRR01000967.1:126923-205042 GCA_013398015.1 Oreocharis arfaki
ATGCCCTGGTGCTTTGAGGTAAAGATAGAAGGTTTGGCAAGCAAAAGTTGTGAATTTGCTTTTTGCTGTCCTGTGAAAATCCATTTAGATTTGGCTAAGATATACATGGTTTTTAGAGAAAGAAAATGTAGTTTTTAAATGCTTGCAAGAACCTTCTTACATTTTCTTCACAGCTCAGTCCCCTGAATAATCCATTTTACAAAGTATGCTGTAGCTCAAGGCTGAGATGAATTTTCTTGTAATTACCAAACATTTCAACTAAAAGCAAAATTCTAATGTCTTCTATATTAATGACCCTTTCTTTTCCTTTCCCTGCACTAGACCACATCAGCCTGGAGAATTAAGCTGACTTGGCCATAATAGCAAGAGTAGCATTGAGCAGGAAGAATGGGTTTACAGAAGGAGAGTAGTGGAAATGCATTTAAGGCTGGCAAAGGAGCAGGGAAAACTGGGGTTTGGAAACTGGAGGCCTTGCTTGATTGGGAGTCAGAATGAGTTATATGATTTTATTCCTCTTCTATCCATTGAGGGTAAAGTGCTCCTTACCTCACAGAAGTGCTGCAACAGTCTTCCTGAGACAGGTTGTTGGGACTAAAAATCAGGTGTGCAGAGGAAAGAGAAAATTTGGATGAGCTGGCAACACACACAGGGGCTGGGTGATCCCTTTATGTGCCTTTACCTCCCTACAAAGGGTGATATTCCTGGTTCTGTTGCTTTTCATCATTTCCTCTGGCTTCTATTTCTTCTACATTCTCTGTGTTTCTTTCTTGTCCCCTCCTGTATGGTTATTTCTGTTGTGCTGCCTCTCTTACTGAAAAGTGAGGTAAAATTTTCAAGCCTTTGATTACTGTACCACTAAAGGGCAAAACTATAAAGGAACAGAAGTCTTCTAAGTCTTTTAATTTCTTTTCTGTACAAAAATACCCAAGGAGTGTATCAGTAGAGACATAAAACAATAAGGAAAATAAATCTATTTCACCACTTGTGGATATTTCCCCATTTTTTTCTGTAGATTTTTTAGATATAAAAGGAAAAAACAAGTTGTATTTGAAGCTTTTTTTTTTTGAACTCCCCGTGGTTCTAGTGATGGCAGACACTGTGTGAATCAGAAAGATGAGGTTCAGAAAACACTGATATATTTCAGATTTTCCTCTTTGTCAGGGCAGTTAACAAGCAGAATTTAAATTCTAATTACAACCTGTTTTGGCATTTGGTTTTTATTTCCAGGGTAAAAATGTAAAGTAATTATCTGGTTGGGAAGGGTACAAAAATGTCTCCAGGTTTGATGATACATGCAGGGTATTATGCATATTCATGTTTAATCTGTTATGGCTGTGAGCACTTTAAAATACTGTTCACCCTTTTTAATATCAATTCCTGTATTAATGGCGTGTGTTGCAAGGGGCACGGTCAGAAGAATGATGTTTTACAATACATAAGCAGTAGGCTATTTTAAAGAAAATATATTCTGCCTCTCAAATTTGCATATTGTTCTGCCTGTGGTTCTCTCTGCATAGGTAAGAGGGCAAGCTGTAGTGTCTTGAACACCCATTTATTGTGATTCTTCCATTGTGAAGGCAAAGTGGTGGTTTTGTGATGGAATTTTAATGGACACTTCATTGATGGGAATAATGGCAACAGAGAAGTGTTTGACTGCTGTTGCCTTTTCAGTTTTGTGGTGGGTCGCAGTTAAAACTTCAACAAGTCTTATAATTAAAATGGACCAAAAAGCCCATCCCACCCTGCCATGTTTATACATAGTTTTTGTTCTTTGGGATTACTTTGCAGACAAACATATGACCTTGGGAGATAATTTAAAAGAACTTGAAAGAGCAATGTCTGGAATAGGAAAAACTGGCTCAGAAGAAAGAGGTGACCCGAATTTGTTCAGCATTGAGCAAGCCAAAGCAATCATTGATTATCTGGTTATCAGGTATTTATTTCTACACAATCTGTTCTTATTTCAGTAATCTAATACAGCAGGGAAATGACTGATAAAATAACAGTAACAAGAACAACAACATCAACCATTTTTAAAATTATTATTATTACTACTACTAATGCTACTTTCTAGTATTTTGCTATTATTTTACTGGATATCTTCCTACTGTGCCAACATACTGCATGCACTAACCTTTAAGTCATGAAAAAGAAGAGAGAATATGCAAGGAACAGTGAAGATCTGGCCTCAGATGTCAAAGCCCAGAAAATAAATTTAGACTGGAAGTTTGTCAAAATGTAAGGTTATGCTGAAAATATTCCTTTTGGGTTTTGAGTGATAAAAGAAAACAGAGTGGTGTATGGACAATATTCTTGGTTTGCTTTTAAAAGCTGTTTTTAGATTCCATCTGAATAAAAGTGTGGATCTTGTTACTAAGTATTTGTCTGGCCTTGACAGTTAGAGTGGACTGAAGTGATTTAAAGTTTTGTACCCTACAGAATTAAGATTCTTTTCATAAAGGAGCCATAAAAATGTTGCGTTTCAGAATCAGCAAAAGTCCAGTGTGAAAAGGTTTTGTGACAGGTCTCAGCATTTAAACAGAGACACAGAAAGAGATGCAAACAGCAGTAAATTCAGTATTTATTTGAGAAAAATACTGACTCTGATAGCAACAGTCATGCCCCTGTATAAAGTTTTTACTGTACAGTAACCTGCCCAGTAACACCTTCTTCCACTGAAATGCCATGGTTAAGGCAGTGGCTGTACTCACATACCCCTGTGTGCAGTACATGGTGGACAGAACGGTTCTCAAGCTGTTTAACCATCCATGAATGTCAGGGGCAAGGAGATGGAAAATTAAGAAGTTATTCCTGTAGTATATGCTCATCCACTGTACTGCAGCTATAGCCCTTCAGCCCATTTTCTGACCCAAATGGGGGCTAGAGGCGGAGGATTTGTGGCAGATGGGCATAAAAATTGAATGAGATCATGACTGATCCATACGTAGATTTTTTTGGAATTTTCTGACTGTTCTTTAGGAGAAGTTTAACACAGCAAAGAGGAGGTTTATAGAGTGTTTTCCTGAATGCAGAAAAGTATTTTCTCTTGAAGAAAGGCAAAAATACTAGGGTAGCTATTAGCCTTCCAGTTTACAGTACTTGGATTCAGATGGGGATTTAAACCCGTCACAGGCTATTTCTCTTACGATTGGGCTATAAAATTTGTCTCTTTCTCCTGCTGTCTGATTTTTTTTCTTTTGTTTCTTTTTCATGGAAAATATAAAACACTTAAAAGTTCTTCCCTTAAGAAATGGGAACATCTCTTTAAATCTCAAATTTCTGTAGTCAAGGCAAACTAATGTGCTGCCAAGTACTAGCCCTAAACTAAAAGGAAACTTGGCATTTAAGATGTCTCAACTCCTTTTACTTCTCCCTTCCTGTCTGTGTCTTTTGTATATTTATATGGAACAAATGTTCTTTCCAAATAGCATGTCTATAGCTCTTGTGTAAATTATCCATTGAGAGATATCTTGTCCATGAAGTAATTCCTTCACAGTCGCAGGAATTTTGTCCAAGAGATTAGGTGCTCCATCCTGCTGCCACCAAAGTATTAACTGGGCAGGAATACAATCAAGCTGCAAAACTTTTGCAGCAGAATGGCATTTTGGCCACCAAATATGTGGCTGCGTGTCCAAACTGCTCAATTTATTACAAATGTGTACTGTGGTGATGTCATGGATGTACACACATACACTGAAATGTATCATGTGTGTCCAGTTTATGCAATCCATTATTCAGGTCACTGGAATTTGTTTTTCTAAATGGGAATGGAATTGGTACACTTAAATGTGTGTACTTTAAACTTTATGAGCTTAGAAATAGGTTGAGTTTTACTGCAATTCAAATTACTGTGTTGGTTCAACATTTTTTCTTGTTTAATTTTAAATGATAGGCCTGTAGCTTTTTTTCTACTCCTGACAGTGTGACATATTCTAGTTCAGATCACATTTTTACAGATGAGCTCTAAACCCACGGGATTTATAATGGAAACAGGGACAAATGCTTAACCACATTGGCACAAACTGTGCAGCAACTATAATGACACCTTCAGGTTTGGTGGAAGGTGACAGTTATCATCTTTTTATCTTGTCTCCTTGGGCAAACACACATCAACATAGCTCCTGACATTTTCTTTTCAGGAAGTGGTGGAGCTGGGGAAATATGTCGTTGTTAATCACCTTCAGATTCTCGTGTGACATCATAAGAGGGCCTGTTCTCAACAATCTTACTTACACAAGTGAAATTATTTCTGTGTAATTGCTAGAAACACTGGTATGGAGTTTTTTAATTGTTCACAAAAAAAAGAAACAAAAAAGGGTATTTTCTATAATGCCTGATAGAAGAAAGAAAACTACACTGTTTTTTTCTGAATAAATGCTGATGTCTAATTTATGTGATTTGTTTTAAGAAGCATTAAATGGAGGAATTCTTTCCTTCATACAGGATTAGGAGTGCCAGGTTGAACAGAGGTCTGTTTAAAAATAAAGACATACAATTCAGAAATGCCAAAAATATTTTTTTTTGTATTTTTGGGTATATATTTAAATTATATGTACCTGTAACATAGTCCATAAAAAATATCATAACACATTTGGAGGGGAAAAGACCTGATTTTTAGGTGCTGTAAATCTGACTTCTTTCCAAAGCACTAGGATAAGTAAGAGAACAAATTTGAAATATGAGTTTCTGCCAATCCGATTGTAAAGATATATGTCTTATTTCTTGCATGCCTGTGATGATCTTAAAATATTTTTTGTCTTTTTTCAAATAATCCGTGTTAGAATTTTAGCAAATAACAGGTGTGTATGAAAGGGGACATGTATTTCCATAAATCGGTGTGAGTCTTTTCCAGGTTAAGTCCTGAACTCTCTTTAAACGTAATTTCTGTGTCTCCACTGAAACATGTCAGGAATTCTTAGGTGAAGTGGTGCACTAAAAACGTACTTAAATGAAATTGCAAGTACTGTAAGAACTTATTTAATTGCCTGTGTGCTTGGGGTTTGGGGGAAGGCAGCCTCTAGCTGATGGCAGCCAGACCTCTCACGTGGGCCTTGCAGGTACCAGGCCAAAGGTATTGCTGATGCAGCTGGTGAGTCTCCCAGGAAAAGAACGTGTGTCCTGTCCCTAGCCAGAAAGCACAGGAACCAGTTTCGGATGTTCCCTGCAAATATTGCTGTGCCTTTCATGGATACAGCAAGGCAGGACTGCGATAAATTCTTGGAATCATTCTTCAACCTGGACTTGCTATGGAATCACAGAGCAGTGTTTTACATCATATGTCAAACTGACGTGACAGAGGCCAGGAGTTCTGTATCATGGTTCTAAGAGAAGAACGAATTGCAGCAGATGGACTGTGACAAACCAAACTTTTGATTAAACAAATGCCATATCATTGATCATTAGAAAAGGAAACAAAGAAAATTATTTAAAACATGTGAAAGAGAAAGCCATACGTGTTTTAAGGAAGATAAATATTTTAGGCCATTGACAAAGTCTATTTAAAATTACTTTTCTTGTAATACACAAACTGCTCTGTGTCAATCTAGTTTTTTAGTTTTTCTTTGAGGAAATAATACACTGATTTTGCAGAATGACCTTGAGAGAATAAATGCTTCTATTCTTTATTGTTTTGGTGTTCCAAGATCAAACTTTCTCCCTGTACTGGCAGCCTATTCTAGAATATGAAAGCTGATTTGGCTTTGTTTCTTTCTTGTCTGCTATTGCTGATATTAAAGGCATAAGTATCCTGGTGATAAGTGTTTCAGGAATTACTTTTTTCAGAGTAGAACTTTGTCTTCTCGGAGTTCAATTTCATAAGGGCTAAGTGGATGTATTTTTAAGTATCACACTGTATTTTCTACAGCCATCTGATAATAAATCCTGCAAACTAAATATGCTGCATGTTGTATCTGAAGTTAAACAACTGTTTCTTTTTAAAATTTGAAACACTACCATGCTGGAGGTTAACTCTTAGTTTAACAAAACTTGTAATATTGTAACCTTTCCAAAAACTTCCAGCTGTAATTGTCTATATTATCCTGTTTTTCAGCTTATTTAAACATTATAAAGCATACGAATACCTCTTCCATGGTCGCAGAGAAGAACCTATGATAAGTAATGAGGTGAGTGATTTATATAGATGGAACTCATTATGCAGAGTTACTTAACGAGTGCACCATGGCATATGTTTTATATTGCTCAAAGCAACTTCATGTCAACGTCCCCGCATTACTAACGTGAAATGGCTGATTAAAGAGTGCGAGTTAAGATGTTTTGATCCTCATATTCAAAATTAATTTGGGATTTCAAAAAAGTGTAAATGCATTGCTTGGTTAAGCCGTTAGTTGTGTTAAATCGGGAACACTTGTGTAGGTATTTGTAAGCTGATGCATGTAATTTGAATTAGCAATGTGTAAGTCTGGCTCTGCTTTAAAATCAGCAATCAAAATCAGAAAAGATGGTGTGCCATGCCTAGTCTGACCAGAGCCCTAGTAGAGATGTATGCATGTGCATATACAGGGTTTTGTTTCTGCTGTAGCCACCAAGAGTTAATTATGCTGACCAAAAAGAAACAAGGGAGCTAAAAACTGAGCATTTTGAAAGAATTCAGTTAACAATAGTGAGTTGGCATCGTGGTGAACTTTTGTCATGTGTTCTAACTTACATGTGAAAAAAATACATAGGAAAATGTGTTGATGCAGGATGTGGCCTTTAATCAAGTGGACAGGTTCAATTAATCAAATAAACTTTCCTTTAGCTTGACGGTGCCTTTCTAGGATATATGTTACAATTCATTAAAAAATATTTGCATTTGAAATTTGTATTAGGAGCCAACTGGTTGCCCAGAGAGGCACAGTAGTGTAATTTTTTTGATGGTACTTATATTTTAGTTTATCAGTACACAGTGAAGTTAAAATTAATGTGCTGGAAAAATTCCTGTACACTTTCAGCTGGCATTTTGACTCTGATGATGTGGGATAATTGCTTTCCATGTTGCTTTTAAGTAGCCATATTATAAAAAAGGACTTTTCTTGACATGGATGCAAATATTTGGAAATAATTCACATAATTTACAAGATGGGTTAAAATTCCAACTATGGTGAAATTGGTGACAAAACTCTCAATACAAAGGCAGAGCACAACTTCAGCATTACTATGTTAGAGTGGGATTTTTATATTAGGTAATTGAATCAGTGGGTGGTTAGCACTTCTTAATTGGTAAAATCGATTTTAATGAGGCTTTGATTAAGTAATTCTTGTGTAAATTTGGGTCATGAATCTTATAAGGTTTTAGACCAGCTTAAAAGAGATGTCTGTGTGTTTCCTGAAGACCCATTTCTGGGTGGGTGAGATCAGCGTGCGCTGTCCCAGCCGCAGGACAGGTTGCCCTGGGCAGGCTCTGTTGGGGAGCACCACCTCTTCTGAGGGTACCAGCTCCTCTGGGCAATGGCAGAAATGGATTTCAGGGAATGATTTCGGTGATGATCCATCCCAGCAACAAGTGCCATCTGCAGCTACAACTGTCACAAAACCCTACATGACAATCTTTAGCTGTAACTCCTTTACAGCCCTTTCTTACCTATGGCGCCACTTCACTTTAATTCGTCTGTTTTGTATTCTGAGCTCCATGGCAGAGAGCTTTTAATTTGTCCAACTACACTCCAACACCCAAGAAAATCAATACTTATATTCTGTTAGAGTTTATTTTGATAGGGTGATGCATTGTTCTTCAATAAGTAAAAGTTTAGGGCATTGAAGCTGCACATACAAATTTATGGCATTATTTGCACTTGCTTTATGTGTTAAAATGTGATGAGAGGTGAACCCAGCATAGACTTCAAATTCTTTTGCAGCAACTTTGCTTTACTCAGAAATTCCTATGGATAAAGGAAATCATTAGATCTATGTTACAGTCCCTTAGATGAACAGAGTTTTTGGGGCTGCCATAGTTTGGTGTGTGTGGCTGTGGCAGGAGCGCACTTGGGGTTGTCTGCTCCAGTGCATCTGCTCAGGGAACGGGAAATCAACTGGGAAATCCATGTGCTGAAAGTAGATATTAAATGTGTGCTGAAAGTTTGGCTGCTGTCCTGTTATATAGACCAATGTCTTACCAAAAAAAAAAAAAAAAAGGCCACTGCAGACATACCACAGCCCAGAGCTGGATGTGATCCTGACTCTGAGCTGGGTGCAACTAATGTCTAAAAAGTTTTCCTTTAGCTCCAGAAATAAAAGCCTGTTCTTTTGGAACAGGACACTGTAAATTGTAATGGCCAAATTTGCCCAAATAACAAGAACCACGGTGTTCCAAGAGCTTAATTACAGCATTATCTCCTTTTGCAAATGAACACTTTGAGACGAGTCAGTGAAATGACTTGCTTCAACAGAATTGATTTGCTTCCACTGAAATGGCTTTAGCTCAGGGAATATGTGTGCCGAAAGAATTACCTACTGAATAAAAGCCCAACAGCCTCAGGAGAAGAGCTGCTCCTTTAAAAGAGATGCAGCTACAACAAATAAAAGCTGTACTCAGTGTTGTAATGGATATCCTTTCAGGGAAACCACAGTGTGTGTTTTCCAGAGAAATCTTATAGCGATGGGTTGTAAAGTCATTGGAATTTTTTTTTCTCTAGCACAGGCAATCGTACAGTGTTCTCAATCAAGTTTCCTTTTTGATCTTTCACTGCAGTTATTTCCAAATGACCCTGTCATTTCCTGTGTAGAATAAAATCAGACAAGAAAAGGGAAATGACTCAAAACTCAGATTATGCATACAATATCTGTGGCCGTGCCACTTAACGAAATCTAAGTTATTTAAATGTAGCACATAATTAGTGGAGCTTCACAGTCTGATTAATATTCTGCATTTGATGCAGCTAGCATAATAAAGCCACCTCTGTAAAACACAGGCAGTGTTCAAGTCTTAAAAAAAAGGTAACAAATGCCAGGCTAATTTAAATTTTTTTTTTTGCATTGGCTAGAGCTTTTAGACCCCAAACTGCCTGAGGTAATCATATTGCCTAGGAAAAAAAAAGGTTAAAACAGAAAGACATGAATGCTTGGTTAGATGATAAAACACACATCACACTTCTAACCTACTTTGACAGTATTTAAAATTTAAAACTTGCCTTTCCAGCTATCAAATCCCTTACTTCTCCTTCATTCCAGATCTACAAAGACCTATATATTATGTATGCATGAATACCTGTTAGAAAGCATGACGGTACAAGGAATTGCTGAGAAGTGTTAAGATTGCCAAGTAAATTCATTGCCTTTTTTTCCTGTTACTATTATGAGCAGTTCCCCCCATTTAGAATGATTACAGAAGAAGCTGTGCGTTAGCTGTTCTGTGGCTGTGATCCAAAATAAAATGCAAGTAGTGCTACCATAGCAGGGTTCTTCAGGAATATTGCTGTTGAAGATACTGGTTTTTTCCTTCTGTCTGTTCTGGACATTTTGCTCTCTAGCTGTGATTTAATACACCTATATTAGCCTGCAATTTCAAGGAAAGCAAAAGGAGTTCAGACTAAATCTTGATGTGCAGGGATTCAATGGAGCAATTCCTATTAACACGTCAGATCTTATAACAAAGGTTTAAATTGTTAATACATGAATTGTGTAGAAGTTTTTATTCTTTTCTATTTCTACATTCAGTTAATTTATTTTGCTTTGATAGGATAATATATTACAACATATCTTGCAATTTTTTTCCTTGCATTTACAAATTGTACCTTATACTGCAGTTCATGTTTTTTGCTGCTCTCTGTTGTGTATTTTTGGATAGTATGAGGCTAAGGTCTTTCGGGATTATGTCTGCTTTGAAACATTTCCTAATAAAAATAATGTGGTTGGTAAATCTAGTTTTATTCCTAGTTGCTTTAGCCAGCCTGATGGAGTAATCTGCTATTTTATGGCCCAGATGACTAGCTAAGTTTGACTTCTTGAAATAGTAGTGTACAATGTAATTTTCTTTAGAGATGTCATAGTGGGTCAGGTTGCAATAAAAATATCGAAGATTAAATTTAATGGCAGTGCAGATTCAGTATTATAGCAGTCACTAGATATCATCCTCTGTACTTAGAGTTCCAAAACAGTTTCCATTAATGCTTTCTTTCCATGTACTCCTTACTTTCTGAAGCATTAAGCTTTTGGACTGTGTCTGGTCCTTATCCAGTTGTGGGTTGGGTTGGGTTTTTTTTTTAAGTTTGAACAAAATCCCTTCTGTGTTTGAATTTAAGGAGGTGGATAGGAAGAATATGCTTTTTGAAAGCTAATAAAGCTTTTTTTTATTCTTCTGATGGCAAAAGCCCTAAAGTCTGGGACTTGACTTTGATATGTAATCCTCATTAGGTGGTGCATATTTAAATTGGTTAATCAATCATTGTTTAAACAAATTTGCTCAATGGTTTCTTGAGAACTGCATTTTAGAGATGTATGAAACCAGAACATTTCCATAAGCATATCAGTTCACACTACAGAAACTCATTCCCCAGCTAATGGAGTGCTTTTCAAAGCCTGGAGGTTTTAGATATTTGTAGTGCCTAAAAACCACTGAGTTGATTTCTGTAGCTTTGTTTTCTAAATATCACCATGGCAAAGACATCAAGAAGAGCATAGGACTGGAAGGGATGTCTTCAGTTGTCAGCTCTCGTGCTGCTTTCTGCTAGGGAAACATTCATAATCCTCTTCAGAAACCTGTCAAACTCTAGTTTAAAAAGTTACCTTTTTTTTGTCTTTGCTCTTTCAGTTAGGTAGTGACTTGGTGTCTGGTTTCTGTAATTGTTATAAAACTTCAATTTCTGGTCTGAGTGTATTCATAAAAAGCTTATGTGCATTTGTCCTTGTGCCAGTTTGTGCCAGTGTTGACCTTTAGCTCTCGTTCCATCCCCAGTGTTTATTTTTCTAGTGTATAAAGAGACAGCAATCTTATTGTCAGCCTTCATTCAGCTAGACTAGAAAAGCCAGCCTCCTCTAATCTTTGCTTTCAAGGTAGGCTTTGATACACGTGTTCTTACATCCATACCAGCCTCTTGTCATCCTATTGGCCTTCTTCTATAATTGTTCCACTTTAAATCAGTTTTGTTAGAACGTAAGTGACCAAACTGACATAATATTGTTGCTGAGATAAAAGCAAGGCCTTGTAAAATATCAATAGTGCTTTCTTTTCCTCTGCTGGGAATAGCCTGCATGATAGGTCCTAGAAGCACATTTAAACCTGTATCATGTGGCTGTCTCATCGTACATCTGCTATTCTGGTTCTCCTTTGTTTTTGTATTTTCTAGCTGAGGTACTCCCAGTGCACTGTAGGTTTTAAAAAAAATCTGTCCCCACAATGTCACCTCCTAGTTTGTCATTGAATACAGGAGTGAATAGTCTTCAAGGCCATTCAGTCCCATCTGTGTGGTGTTCCTTCCCACTCATGAATTGATCATGTCTCTCACATTGCTTTTGTCTAGAAAATGAGTTATTTAATAAACTATGAAATTAGGCTGGCACTGTGTATCTTTGATAAACTGATGTTGTGTTACATTCCATTTCTCTTTCATTTCCATGCTCTTACTTATTTTTTCCTTTCAAAACATGTTCCTCAAGCCTTTACTGCTATGAAGATCAAAACTACGGCTTCAGGAGTGGGTTCATTATTTTCCGATTATGGATGTTTAAAACTGGTACTTGGTCTTTTGATGTGTGAGGGGAAATTTTTGATGTCCGTTACAGAAGTGTGTCGTACCCAAGTCAGGATTACTGAAGTAAGCAGCTGGAGAGCCAGTGGGTTTTGTGACAAAATTCACAGATATCCAGCCCTTTGATCTTGAGGCTTGCTATGGCTGTAACCAGAGATCTTGAAGGACTTGTGATTAGTCTGAAAAGTGGAGTCTGTTGAAATTGTATGCTGTGCTACTTCAAATATTTAAGCATCTCTTGCCTAGTAGAAACAACCTTTGTTTTCCAAAGATTGTGTTGGTGTACTCATGTGTCGGTAGGGGAGATACACTGACCTTTAGCAGTTACATTTCCATGTAGGTCACATGCTGACAGTCTTCTGCAGCAGTTTTAACATTCCTGAGTTTTGGTAGCTGAACTGCTCTGCCCTGAAAGCTGGTGAGAGCTCCAGAGAGCTGGTGGAATTCATAAGCCAGTGCTGAGTACTTTTACAATGCTTTAGAGAATGATTAACAAAACGTTTTTTAAATTATTTTCTTAGGAAACATCAAATACAAAACAAGCCTGCTTTTTAACTCAGTAACATGCATGAAGTCACGAAAGAAAAGAATTCAGGCAGGACAAGTGCCAAATAGCTGACATGGGCTGTGCCTTCAGTGTGCTGAGCGCCGTGGTTCTGACCCAGACAGCGTTTCAACAAGCACCTCTTTTTAACAAATTGGGGACTTTAATTTCAGTGGACCTATTCACATACACAGAATTAAACTGAGGAGCAACTGGGGTCACATTGTTCAGCACCCTGGAGGATAAAAAGCTGAAGATACTAGAGAAAAAAAAAAATTAAGGCTCATGAGTACTTTTTAGTTCAGTTGTACAGTTGACAAAGCATCACGTTTTTTGACTGTATGATGTTAGAGGGAGAGAGGGGAAAAAAACTCTTGAATTCTTGGCAGGAAAGCATTTCTGGAACTATGCAGGAATTAATATATACACAGATGTGCTCTATGAGTTTTTTAATTGTTTATTTAGAAAGTGGCTTGATTTCCGTATGTGTGTGTTTGTATGTGTGTAAACACATGTAGTTGTGATAAGAGCAGTAATGGCTTGTTTATTTGCTGGAATGCAGGTCAGCTAGGAATTGTAGGCTTTGACTGGAAGGATAGTCAGTACATTTATGACAGCCCGTTTCTGCTATTCATCAGAATGTTCTACGATCCAAATGATTAAGTGCTCTATCAGAAGACTACAGCACATGTTTAAATATGGTTATCAATCAAGATGTAAATTTTAATAGAAGACATTGAGAATGGCAGGAATTTATTGACTTGGAGAAATTTTAAAGTGGTTAAGCAAAGTAACTGAAGGCAGACTATCAGGATATGAATTTTGTTTTACTTTTCTAGTATTCCAGAATAGCTCACTCTCTTGGTGCCATTTGGGAATTCTACTTGTTTTACTTGACTAGCAAAAAAGAAAGTACTTGGCGCTGAGCAAAGATCAGTAATTTTGTTTCATGTGAGAATCTGAGATTTTTACAGTTTGATTTAATTCCAGTTTAAAACAAAAACATAAACACTTAACAGAATTGCTATTCTTACATGTCTGTGTTTAAACTCCCTGACACCAAGGCAGTGCTCTTGAAGATCATTTCAGAGCCCCAGCTCCATCCTGGTGCCAGACAGCGTAGTTGGCTCTGCTGGAGCAAGGCCCACTTGATCTAGGGGTCTGTGGTGTGCCCTCAGCTTTCCATAGGGCGTGCTGCTGGGGAGAGAGGAATCTAGAAAACAGAATTCTTTGTCAGCCAGTGTTGCAAACCGTTGGAAGGGCTTTGTACATAAGCTGGTGAGAGCCAGGTAGGCTGCTGCTGGCATGTTGCCAGAAGGTTATTTGCACAATAACTCATTTTTAGGAAGTTCAAAGAACATAACTTGGAAGGAATCTGCCAAAAAAAAAACAGACACATTTTATTTTGAGCCCAATGCATTATGTCTGCTGCAGAACAATGCTATTTTCGGTGTTAAACTCTTCCATGTAACATAGCAGGGATCAAGCAGTTATTTAAGAAGGTGCCACATTTCATTTCTATTTTGCTGGTTCAAATTTAGCTGCTTTTTTTAAAAGTTGCTTGCCAGCAGGTACCAGTTTGGTGCCTGTACAGTGTGACTTACTGGGGACTGGTTTTCCGGAGAAATTGCCCTGTTTCCAAAATTTCCTGCATAATTTTTGGCAATTGGCAGACAGAGATCCATGACCTTATACTACAATGAACAACTATTTTGTACCCATTACCTTTATCTGCAGCTTTTCATCATCTTGAAGATTAAATTGTATTCATAAAAGTATCTGTGGAATGGGCAAGTGATGTGATATTTCATGGGAATGTATCCCCATGGGTGAATATTTATGTATCAAATTCATACATCTTGTGACCTTATGTTATGAATAACATGTTGACCTTATTCATATAAATAAACAGCATGACATTTCTTTACTGTGATGATTTATAATCAATATACATTTTAATAAATTTCCATCTGTTTAGTTGATGTTCTGAGGACAAATGTAATCCAAGTCTAAATAACAGACAAGTTTTGCAATCCTTTAAAGTTCCTTTTTAAAATGTACCAGAAAGTTTGTATGTCTTCTAATTTCACCTTGAATTTTACGACTTGTCATAAGATACAACATAAAGTATTTTTACTGAACATTGAATCTGATGTATTTGAATATTTAATTCATAAAACATTATTTTGATTTCCTATGAATATGCTAAGCTCAGCAGAATGTGGTGTTACTCATTAGAAAGCTGAGTTTTATAGGATGTCTGGTTGGTATGTGAGGTAACTTATATTGCTACTTAGGTTTACTTTTAATAAACCTCAGCTAGGAAAATTGTTTAAATTTCAAAGAAAAGATAATAAATAAAATGAGGGCATCGAATATTAATGTGAACTGTGCCTTTATTTTGTTGAAGCATTCAAAGTTAAATAGTGGTGGTCTGTTAACAATCTAGGGCTATTTGGCAAGTCTCTAAACTTACTCAATAATCAAAACATAAAAGGACAATGGAAACTTTTCACAATAAAAGAAAAAGGAGTTGAGTACAGAAACCAAACAAATTATTCTCTGCTTTTTCTTGGTAAGGAGGTGAACTTTATAGGAAGGGCAGCAAGCTCTGAGTTAGGGTTGCCTTTTCCTGCCTTTGTTATAAATTACATCTGTCTGTGAAGAATCCTCTCCAGTTACTTTGTGGTTCATGGCTACGGGGGAGGTGTGCGTGTCTATCTGGAATGGGGCAGAGAGAGACAGATTGTGGGGGAGCCTTTTCATTTTACTGGTTTGTTTTTCACTTAGGAAATGGCAATTTCTAAGCATTAATTTGCCTTGCTTACTAAATATACAGATGGATAAAATTCCCAAGAATCCAGCTGTGTAAATAGAATATTAACAAAACAACGGTTTTCTTCAGCATTTGTATTATTTGTTCTTTGTAGCTTGCTAGACTTTTGGAAGACTTCAACACCATTTAGGTTCAGTGTAATCATTCCAAATGTTTTTATTAGGGCTTAAATGAGGAAAACATTTGGCAGAGGGATGGAGTTTATCCAAAGCACAATGTTTGATTCCTTCACGAGAGTGTGAATACGCTGCAACAATATTGTACGGCACCAGAAATATGGGAATAAGCTGCCAAATGGTACTGGAAGGAGAGCCATGTGCATGCTCGGGTGTAATGTGCTCTCCGTGCCCTCCTTCCCCTGCATCTGGTGAGCACCCACAGAGATCAGGCTGAGGTAGCCCAGGTGTGACAGTGCAGGGACTTGGTGCAGGCCTCTTTCTCTCCTGTCTGCAGTTTCCTTCACCATTTGGTCCCAAGGCAGGACTTGTTTGCAGTCTGCTAGCGACAGAGCAGGGTGGGAAATCCTGTCCTTCCAATCCCTTCTTCAGTGGGGGCTGACAGCCTGCTCTCACCAGCTCCAGCCCACTGAGCCCCACTGTCTCCTCTTCTGGTTTGGGAAGTAGGTTCCCATCTCTCACTTCCATCAGCCTTAGCTCACCTTGTGCTTCCTGAGTCTCCCACAAATCCACTATGTTTCTGTGGAAGGTGAGACTTCATTATGTGTTCCCAGCACTCAGAAAAACAACATCCAATAGGTAGACTAAACTGCATCTCCTCAGGGCAGGCTTGAAAACACAGCAGCTGGAGACTTTTGGTGTTCTTTATGGTTAAGACTATTATCTAAAGTATTTTATGGTTTGGCTTCCCACGTGCACTGTTGAAAATTTGGTAGTGAACTCATCCTGAATCTCTTCTTGGCCAACTTTAAGCAAAGAGAATGAGTACTTAATTGTTTATACTTCATGTTTGCTTTTTCCTATTTGTTAGAGGGGGCAGACTCTTTGGCTGACCTTGAGATGCTTATGTATGTGGTGAGTTTTGGTTTTTTTTTTAGGCTGATTTCATCCTCAGATTTTGTCCTCTGACTGCAAAGCCTGTGTCAGAGCCTGTGTAGGTTCTGCAGAGTGACATTGCAGATGGTGCTGTGTCCAGGATAAAACCCCCAAAAATACAGATATTTTCAGCTGGAATACCTCGAGTTTCTGCTCTCCACTTTTATGACAAGTGGTCCTTCTGACCTTTTTGGTTGGTTCTATAAGAGTCCAACAATATTGTGAATACATATTGCAGAAAATATTGTTGCTACTCCCACAGAACAGGATGTTTTGCATGAATTACATGCTAATATGCATGTGACTATTTTCATAGTATTGGAATTCACGTGTCTGGTGTGTTGTTTCTGTTTTATTCAAATAACACTAGGCAAGGAAAAATATCTCCTGTACAATTGCACTGTCGCTTATTTTGGCTGTGCATATCAAATTTGGCTTGTGAACACAATCTAAGGAAATGGCATAGATTGTAAGTGATAAAGATGTGTGCTTCATTTATAGGAAGGCCATCCAAATATGGTCTCGAAGTTGTGAGAACATCCTGTGCTTGAGAAGTCTTGAATTTTGCATTGATCAAGGCTGTGGACAAGTTTCAGGCATTAACAGGCTGGAATTCAGGTCTGTCTCTAGATTTACTGGATGTTGTGTGTTGTGAAAAGATTGCAATACATTGCAACCAATGAGTGTAGTACTCTTGTATAATAAAATGGAAGAGTGCTAGAGATGTTCCTTAGAGATTATTCTACTTTGAATATCTGCTTTACATTCTCTCAGCGTTTTTCTTAGCATTCATTTTGTATTCATGGTGCCCGTTTATCATTTTTGTCTCTGTCTGTTATACATTTAGGATCTTAATGATTTTCTTTTGTTCCAAGAAAGATACTGTGCCAGCTTTTTGTATTCCTCAGGAATTAGGATGTAGTTGAAGACTTACATGTGAAGAAATGTTAAATTACCTGTAATGGTCATATTTCCAATGAAGTATTGAAAAGTTTTACTCTCGCTTAGGCTTGTCACAATAGACTATTTTCAGTTTTTTGCATTAGTGTTGTCCTGGCAGGTCTAGATTAAAAGAAAGTGAGGGCAAGAGCCTAGGTTGCTGACTTTTTTTTAGGAAGGGGGGGGGTTTTTTTNATTTTTTTTTTTGGTGTGGCTTTTTCTCTTTTTTCTATTTATTTTTTTAAATGATCCTACCATTGGTCCACTGTGGTGCCCTCCAGTGGAATTTCTAAAAATATCATTATGTTTCTGTCGATTTTGAGAATGACCCCTTGAGTCTATTGATACAGCATGCATGCTGGTATGGAACTGTGCACTGGACCATTATTTTTCTGTTTAATAATCATGTTTTGTTTGAGAAATCAAGAAATTGTCAAGGTGGAATTAAGAAGCCAAGTGTTACTTATTTTGCCATGACACAGATTTTATCTTTTGTCCCTCCTCCTCGCTTACAAATAGAGCTCTCTGAATTACTGAATGTAAAATTAATATCCTCTTCTTTGCAGCCCTGACACAGCCAAACACAATAGGGGAAGTTAAAGACAGGATTTCAGTCTTATCTCTGTGTTTCTGAGCTACTGCTGGTTTGTCTTCAGTTCCTACTCTTGTTATTCATACTGGTTTTATTGCACTATGTTTAATTGTCTCTTTGTTCCGATCAATCCTCAGTTAAATGGGTAAATAATAAAAGAAAGAGGGTACATAATCTAATTACCAGCAGTAATTGGTCAGTCCAAGCATTACTGGAACAGGGCTTTGGTATCAGAGTCAAAAAGGCCAAGCCTTTAAAACTGACAGCACAAATACACTGGCACATCTTTGAGAATTTAAATTACAAATTATTGTGCATAATCAGAATCAGAGCAACTGGAAAATCATACAGCATGGATAGACTTTATTAATTTTGGATACAAATGACAGACATTAGACAAGCTTAGAAATCTGACAGACCTGGAGAATCTTAATATTTGACAAGTGTAAGATAAAATGAGATTTTGTCTCCTGGATTGCTGGGTTTTTTTCTTTCTTTCATAGTAGTGGGAACATTGCACAAACTAATAAGCAGCAAACCATATTAGAATAAACTGTAGAAGTCTGTGGTAAGGAAGCTTATTCAGGTAACGGGAAAGTTTAAAGGTTGTACATTAAATGGTCAACAGGACCATTACACAGGGGATTGGATTCCTCTGGGAATTGGGAATTAAGCCCTCAAGTTTTTCAGAGCTCAATTGCCATTTTAATACATTTACAGCTTTGCAGACTGTAATGTGAGTTGGTTTTGTTTCATTTCGTTGTGAACCAATACAATTAAAAAGATGAATCTGCTTTCTTCCTTAACATTTATCTGTTTACATACCAGCAATTTTATTAGCAAAATAAATTGCCTAATCAGATAGGTACCAATAACTCTAACCTATACAGACATTGAGAATTTGATTTTTTTTGTATTTTCATTTTCTCCTTCTACCAAATCAATTGGAGAAGAATGGACGAAGAGTAAAGAAAAGGTAGCATGACTTAACAAACTAAACCCTGCTTTGTGGAATTCAGTTGTGTTAAAGGTCATTTTTATAGATTTGTGCTACTTACAGGATTCTGTGTGTCTAATCCAACAAGATCAGTATGGTGAGGAAAAAATTAAAGGTGCTCATGAAGAGTACACTAAACTTGACCAATGCTACAATAAACAGTGGTGTTCCAGCAGGGTATTGCAGCTTCATTTTTACCTGGTGGTCAGGTTGGCTCTGTCAACTTCTTTCCAGCTAAGACCCAATTTACTCAGGCTGCACAAAGTCTTCAATGTGACACTAATGTTCTGTGGAACTCTGTCTTCAGGGACCAGTAATTTCTACTCATCAAAAACATCTTGAATTTGAAAATTCGGGAATTTGGGATGGAGACTTTTAGACAAATTTGTCGTGAGATAATGCTTGAGAGGGCTTGTAATGTGTGTCCTTCTGTCACCGTTGTCAGGTATAAGTTTTGAGTGAGCAGATAAGATTTACTGTTCAGTTTATGTGTCCTCAATCCACTGTGCCCCAGGTAAATTCAGGGGAACTGCTAGGATTGTATCTAAAATAAACTCTACATTATCATGATGTGTAATGCTGGCAAAATTTGGCCTCAGACTGAAAACTATTACATTGGAAAAACTCCCTCTAAAATGCAAACGTCCCATATTTACAGTTGTAGAAAATACTGCTACAGCTTTGTGATGTGTGGGGGTGCATGTGTGTATATGTATAAGTAGAGTAGAAAATGCTGTATTGGTTCATCTTGTGGGTCATTCCCAAATAAGACTTCATTTGAAAACATTTTAACTAATTGTGCTTTGTATTTTCTGTAGCAAATTAGGGAGCCTAGTTAGTTTTCAGCATTAAGAGGAGGTTGCTGCAGTATTTCTGCAATATAACAGGAATTATATTTGTTAATGTACTTTGGGAGCATTTAAATTCTAATCACGCAGACGAAAGGAAATTTCAAGTGATGGCAAGTAAATTTAAATTACACAACAGTAAAGACTTTCATACCTTTGAAAATATTTCAGCACTGGCTTTTTTTTTTGCTTGCTTTGATTATCCATGATCACAGCAGCAGAATTCTATTGCTGTTGCCATAATTTCTAAAGCATAACTGTGCTAACATGAAATATGTATATATAGGTACATTTGCCAACTTGTTTTAATTTTGTCGTTGGCTTTCCACCTCATGTATTGGGAGGGGCTGCTGATCAGTGCAGTGGCTGAAGGAGAATGCAGAATTGTTGCAGGAGAAGCTAAAGATAAGCAGGCAACATTTGCAGAAAAAGGAGGCATTTTTTCTGTGGTTTCATATTGAAGAAAATAAGATTTCCATCCCATAAAACCTGTCTCTGTGACCTCTGGGAGCCCTCGGTGTGCCAGCCAGCATTTGCTGGCCATGCAGGTGTGAGCGGCTCGCAAGCACTTTGTAAGGCAGGATTTTTATGCCACATAAAATTGTGAGCTTTGCCCTTGGTGAAGAGTCCTCTAGATGAGATCTCACAAGCTTTGTATGCCCAGTAAGCTGATGGGTATAGCTTGGCTTCTCCTGCAAGCTGGGTCTTGGCTATGGTAGAAAAATGCAATACAGGAGATGTAGTGACTGTGGAAGGGAGGATGATTCTTTCCAAGGAAGCGTTTTCCTACCCTTCTCCAGCTCAATGTCCTCCTACCACGAGACTTTCCACCTCTTCAGCAGCACCTGCTTACTGTAAAAAAGAGAGAACTAAGCACCACTGTGACCAAAAATAGAATTCTCCAATTTGTTTTTTTTTATTGCTGTGTTTAACCTCTGCTCTTTTAATCATATGCACAGCAGGAAAAAGGGGGATGTGCTCTAGCAACTTGTCAGCCATGAAGCAGTGCAAATTTTTAGCTAGAAATCATGCTATCAGTTGGAAGTAAACAATAAGTCTGCAGATATTTAATTATTTAATAAATTTTGAGTTATGCTATTCTTTTAATTGCATTAATCAGGCAGGCTCCAACACTGTGAGCCTTAGGGCTTGAAGTGCAATTTCAGTGCTTTGTAATAAATTTGCCGAACTTTGGAAAAAGATGAAATGGCTTAATATTTAACATTTGCTTGATTTAAATTTTACTAACCCATGCACTTTGTAATTCCTATTCTTTCAGTGCAATGTACAGCCCCAGCAGAACGACCATAATGGTGATTGTGAGTAAGCGTTCCTTTTGCACACACGTTTTGCTTATAAACTTGATGAATAAAGGCCTGGCTGTTGAGGGAATGGTAAAGATCTACACAGCCTTGCACTTCAAGGTCATTGGTTCAAGCACACATCATTAAAGACAGAAAGTTAACATCTGACTGCTGCTTCATAACATACATTAAGTGACTTGGTGGTGTCAGTGGAGACAAGGAAAGGAACCAACCAGCTCAATTACAAGGAAAGGGGTAGGACTAATGCACAGGTCCGAAAAAGAGGAGGAATCGGGAGATGCCCAATGTACTCCTGTCTGCCCCTGCATGCAGTCCTAAGTCTTTCCTCAGTCTGGAAAGGTTGTAGCCACCCCACTTGGTCATCTTTGATGTCATAAGCTTAATTGGGTTGAGCTGGGTAAATACTTTGGTTGAAAAGGACCCAAGGAAAACGCAGGTAGAAGAAGGTTTGATGACGAAGTAATAGTGAACCTGACTCAGTGCTGCACAGCAGGCTCTTTGAAGGGAGCTGCCACACTGATGTCCTGGCCACTGGTCATTCCCTCAGGCATCCAAATCACGGGCAGAGAACAGTTGGCCATGGTGTCCTCATGACTGCCTTCCAAGTGAGTAATTACAGCCTGCCAATGGTAATTCCCCGGAACAGTTAATGGCATGAGGTGCTCTCTCTTTTGATCAGTTGTGCAGTGTGATTGTTGCTTAAGGCTCATTTAAAGAAGTAGTTGCCTTTCAGTGATGTGATTCCTTCATGTGAGACCTTTATGAACATTAGGTGTGTTTAGAGGAAGGAGTTTGTGGAACTGGGCAGTGATTTTTTTATTAGCCATTTCATAGTTAGTTGTCAAAATGAAGTAAATTGCTTCTGTCTGCTCTAAAAAGTGCATTATTTTTCCTGCAGCTTTTTCCCTTCCTTTGGTCTTGTTGTTGTCATTGTTTGCTTTGAAATCTGGGCTGAGACTGGACCCAGGATGTCGTTACTTAATGTGTACATGGGGCTTAGTGAAACGAATTATTTCAATCATCATAAAAGAGCCCTATGACTTCTCCTCCACGGTAGCTTTGTTTAAGAACACAGACAAAAGGGGAGAAAAAAACCAGAAAAATTTCACCTAAGTAGTTCCTTTATTAATAAGCTCCCTTTAGAACATTTTGTGAGTAAGAAGGAAAATAAGGTGAGAAAAACCAGAGAAGGAGAAACTCAGCCTCCCAGACAAATGAGTTTCTAGAAAAAAAAAAAAAATACAGAGATATGCAACCCTGGCTTGGTTTGGTTTGTTTCTTTTGCCCTTTAGCCCTTGTTACTTTGTATAACATAAAGTTTTTATACTTTTGGAAGAGGTTTTAGTCACAGGTTTTTTATAGTTTTAATATGAGTATACATTGAAAATACTTAGTAATATTTTACATTTAATGTGGGATTTTCTTTTTAATCTAAACACTTCAGTGAAGCAGAAAGCATTTTTGGAAGAACTCTTACCCATCTGAGCCACTGAATTGTCTAATGTATCAGTTGTTAATTGATAGGTGGTTTCACTTAATTGTAATGGGAAAAAGCCAGTGGAAGATTTTGCAATGGATTTTTATGAATGAAATTGTGGTTTACTTCTAAATAAGTATGTGATGCTCAATGAAATGATCTCTGGAACTTTTGTGAATGTTTTATTCAATAATCTTAGCCCATGTTTGTTTTTATGAGGAAAGTGAAGTTCCAACTATGTCTTTTTTTAATATAAAATGTCAGAAGCTTCTGTATAAAAAATACATTTCAACCTCTAGGTATTCATGCATTGCAAGAGTATTATTTCTTTTCATAAAGGATCCTATCTAAATGCACATAATAACTTTTTTTTTTTTAAGTAGCCCAGGGGGAAACACGCATAGGATATGTCAGTTCTTTCCTGAAAGAAAACAAGATAATTAATCCCTCACTTTGCTCCTTGTTTATTTTGCCTCCAAACTTGAATGCAAAACTTTTTTGACATAAAAAGCAATTAGGTTTTAAAATTGTTGTCATTTCTGTTAGAAAATTACACAGACTTGAAGTAATTAAAAAAAAAAAAAGAATTCTTCAGTTTCGAGGTACAGCAACCTGTGGTATTTAGTTGGAGGATTTTTAGGTTTTAAAAGAAAAACAGTGGAACTTTTATATTTCAAAATATTAGTGCATCGGCTTTGTTGGAAAAAGCTGAAAGTGTTCAAATGACCTCAGTAAAACAATTTGGACTACGATTCCTGGAATGCTCATGAAGCTGACATGTCTACATGTTCTCAAAAAGTCATAATCCATCATTCTGATGCTAGATCGATGGATTATGACTTTCTGATGTCAGATCTGTGAATTAAGGCTTTTTTGAGTACAGCCTGCTATCCAATTATTGCCCCTATTCATATATTATAAATCATTATTCCTACACCAGGTAGTCAGCAGTTTCTATTTCCTGAAGTTTCAGAGCCTTCTTTTTTTAGCCATTGTGGCACTCCCATTGAGCAATCAAAAATGGAGAGTGCTGACCTGAAAAATAAAGCTTCTATCACAGCAAATTGTTGAGAGAAAAACAGTCACTTCTAATTATTCTAGTTTCTGTTGAAATAAAGGGTATTAGATTAGACTGAAACAAATCTCATCCCCTTCCTGCACAAACAAGCAATGTAATAAATTAGTACAAAAGTCGTTGGCACGTCTTGACTTCATTTTTAAGTGCTCATGCCTGAGTTTCTTAAAACTGATGCTTTCTTCTGAGAAGTTGAGTTCTGTTTTATGTGAAGACAGATCAGCTTCTGATTTAAAGCTGAAATTTGCCAGCGTGCTACCTTAAGTGACTGTGTCTATTAGGTGCTGTTAAACTGAAGTTCCTTTGAATGAATTATTTATAGAGTAATAAACTTACCTCTAATGCAATGGAATATATGATAAAAATAAAAAATGCTTTACTGTAACCAGTTTAGGTGTCAAATCAAAACACATCTACAACAACTTTATTAAAAGATATCCAGGAAAAAAAGGGGAGTTGTTTTAGGACCTATCGTGCATCCAGAGAAGTCATTAAATGAAATGTAATCATGCCGTGTTGGAGAGTTATCTCAACAGATTTCTCAAGCTAAGGGAATTTAGGCCTAGTCCGTGTGGATGGAAAAAATCAATAGTATGATCTTGTTGGTTTTTATTTCATTTTGCTGTACTGATACTCTTCATTAGGATGCAGTTTTCACAGTAGATGGCTGTGCATAAAATATGCCCAGTCAGTCCATTGCTAGTGGAGTAGTTGTCAAGAAGGACGGTAATCGATGAAAAGGAGCATGGTGTGACGAGTGGGGTAGAATTAATCTTTATTAACTATTTGTTCTAGTCCTGTGTCTGTTGTGAGAGAGCTGTCATAGTGCTGCCTCGTGCCTCAGTTTCTCCTTTGGGTGGCCACATGGATTCTAAAATTTGTGTCCCAAGGGCTGTTTCCGTGGCACTCTCCTGAAAAATAGGTTTGTGTATCTTGTGTTACCTCTGTTGCTCTTCAGTCAAGGATGTTATCAGAAACCATGAGAGAGTTAACAGGCATTTTGCATGTCCTGCCATTAAGTAGTTTGGGGGGGGGAGGGGAGGGTGAGGCAGTTTGTAGTATTTTAATATAAGGGAAGAAGACATTGTCCTGGCATATTCACCTCATTCCTTATTGTTTATTTCAGGAGTTCTGGTCATTAATGGCATCCTTGCTCTTCCTTTTCCTGTTACCTCTAATGTTCTCAAATTTGGCCCAAGACTTCTGGGGTGCTGCAGAGCACTGGAAAGAGTTGGTTTATTGTGAGAACAGAAATAGTTGTTCTGTGAATGCCTCTGCAGAAAACATGATTTCAGGGACAAGTGCCAGCGCAGGGATGGAACCGAGGCGGGGCTCCAAAACCTTCCTTGTTTCAGATAGCCCAGTTCTGCTGGTGGGGAGTCCAGTGAAGCTCCTTCTGCCGCCCACGGAAGTCGGCTCCAACCCATTTCCAAATTTCCTGTAAACTGCAGATGCCCACTAGATGGAGACACAATATTTTATACATTAGTGGCTATACAGATGGTAATCAAACCCACCAGCTGCTGCCTGCGCGTTCCGGGCACCTCGCCAATTTACTGGCAGTATGTTGACTGGGAAGCAGACAGTGACACACTTTGATCGAAAAGCTTGTATGATGATTTTTTTGTTGTTGTAATATTATTGTTTTTTTAAAAAATGATAAAAGAGATCAAGATGTGTATCTTGATCAAAGGGTACTGCTGTCTGCTTTCCCATCAGCAACTTCTAATTTATAGAAATCAGATTGCGTGGAAAGCAATCAGCAAAGGTTTGAGGTCTTTCTTGTTCTCACTGCCAAGACATGCTGACAAGTGAGAAAATTAAAATCAGAGAAGGTAGGGAGAGAACTAGTAAAACACTGGTTGAAATATAATTATTTAAAGTTCATGATTTTAATAATTTTAGGGCTGTTAAAAAATCCAGTAAAGTGCTCAATTTGGCTTTTGCTTGTATTATAAGAGTGCCTTAAGGTCTTTCTCTGATGGAGGGTGTTGCTTTGAGACTAATTTACCATGGAGAGAGAAATATATCTATTACTTGTTGTCACAGAAAAATAACCTGTCTGGTTCTGGGGCCAAGTTTTTCAAAGGTACCTCCTGTCAGCTCTGTTTCTGCCACATGGAGCTGTGCATCCAGTACAATTTATTAGAGTGTATACATGATACACTGGACACCTGCAAGGAGCTCTTAAACGAGTCAGTCTTATAAATGTGAAGATAGTTTAAGCAGAGGGATTGTACCGAAAATTTGTCTATCACACTTGGTAAGGTCTTTTCTCTTTAGGGTCTCTCGTTGAGTCATTTTTGGTTTTAGCTCTTGGTATAGACTCCTTCTTTAAAAACCTTCTTTTTTAAATTTTATTTTTCCGTCCTTCCAGGCTTAAACAACAATTAGCAGTTGCATATGTGTGTGTGTGTGTGTGTGTGTGTGTGTGTATGGACTGTTTCAGTGCATAGGTCAATATTTCTGGCCAACATAAAAGCACAAACCCAGTGACAGATGTGAGAATTGCTTCACATTCTGCCAATTTTTAAAACCAAAATGGAGAATCACATGGTAGAAGGACCTGGGATGTGTGACATTTTGTCTAGATGGAGCAAGGGACTACTGGAGGGAAAAAGCTTGAGGTAGGTAAGAAAGTGAATAGGGCCCACCTCCAGGAGTCTCCAGTGTGACCTTTGATCTGCTCTCTGGGTTATGCTCAGCCTTACTGCCTCTCCTCTGCCCATGAGAAGTGGTTGCTGCTTCCCATCGCTCTTGCTCTTTCCTTCCACAGCACCAAATGAAGTCCTGTGTCCTCATCCAGCCTGCCTTTCTCTCTGTTGCCAGCTGAGCTTCCCAGCCATTAGTGATTTCCCTATCTTCTCCACTTCTCTGCTTGGCAGTCCAGACTCATTGGATGTTCCTGCTGAGTGCTTTCTTCTAAGGGTTAGATCAAAAGACAGCAACCTCAGAGTGGGCAATGTCATGTTTCTGGGCATGGCTCTGCGTTCAAGAGAAGATGCTGTCATTGGGTGCTTGCTCCCTCTAGGTATTTATGACATTGCTGTTTAGGAAAGCTGCCAAGGAGAAGGTGCTGCTGAAAGGAATAAGTAAAACCCTTTGGCATCATTGCTTCATTTTCTTCTCATCAAAAGCCGACACATTGTCTTTATCTCATCAGGCAAACTGTGTGCAAACTTTGTGATCACATGTTCTTTGCCTATTTTTGTAGAACAGAGTTTCTCAGAAAGACAAAGCACAAGGGGAGGAGAGGAAAGGCTGCAGTATACAACTCAATGCAGTACCCTTTAGCTTCACTTATTCTATGGCTGACTCAAGATTTTCACTCCAAAGTTGGAGGTGTTTGCTCTCTATTCTGAGTTGTGACAGAATTCTGTATGATTGTGGGAATCTTTGAACAAATGTTAGATTTTTGTTGGTTCTGTTACTTGTGTGTCTGGTAATTTTCTAGAAGATGTAGTTAACAGAATTTATAAGGGATAAGGAGTTAAGAGACTGTTGTTTGTTTGGTTTTTTAATTGGAGAGAAATTATTCAGTAGAGATGTTTGTTTCTTCTCATGCATTGTTGAAACAAATTCTAAAAATCCACATTGGATTATACGATTTGTCATGAGCTTCCTAACAAGTCAAAGCAGAATGAGATTTATGCTCTTTCTCAGCAGAAACCATTTCATGCCCCAACAGAAATGGAAATGACTGTTCTCAGAAACCTTCCAAGTCGAAGTGGGAGGAGATAATCTGTAAGGAGATGTTACCTTCTCAAAAACAACCTCACATCATCCAAGGTGTGGTTGGCTTTGGCAGTTCACCAAGGGGAAGCTTTACTAGATTTCAAATCACCCACCTAGTCAAGCTGTGCTGAGGCAAGGCTTTGTTTAACTCCTGCATTCACCAGACCAACCCTGCCCCTACCCACAGCTGCGTTTTTATCTAACGTGAATGACAGGATTGCAAGGGGGAGTTGAAGCAAACACGGGCACTCAAGCTGAGATGCAGCATAAACAGATTTATGAACACGCACGTAATGAGAGGAGCCTCTTTACCACGGGGCACCGAATCCAAGTGTCACGTAAGGAAGGGGTGGTTTCTTGTGACTAACAGGCTATGGTTAGAACTCTGCAGATTCAAGTTATATAGGAATGGAGTTGTAAAGAAGTACCGATATCTTAGACGTATGTGGGGGTTTTGTGTGTGCTGATCAAATATTCTGGTGTTAAAATAGACTAGTTTCACATAGAGAGGTGACTGAAAACTGTAACTCTGAAATTTCAGAGAAGAACTGGCTTGCTTCTGCATTCCCAAATTGGGAAATGTATGCTAATAGCTTAATTTTTATGATAAAAACATGAAAAATAAGTCCCTAAAATAGTGTTGAATCAATTTCCTGATAAAACAAATTTGTTTTCCCATTTGTGATTAAAATGACCTACGGTAAGATTTTTTTTTTTTAACTAGGTGTTAATTAAAAATATGGAAATGGATTTAAAAAACCTTGCAGTTCACAGTGGAAGAATTACCATAACTGATCTGTTCTCAGAGCCATGCCTGTTCTGAGATGTTTTTAAGATGTCTAAGTTACTGGTTGTTTTTCTGCATGATTGTTTCCAAAGCAAAATGTGATTCCAATAAAAACAGTAATTGAATTTACAGTCCACAGGACAAATTGTTGTTTTAACAGAAACTTACACACTCAGGCAAAGACCTTATGTTTTAGGTCTAATAACAAAGAACACAAGCTCCCCATTTTTATGTGGCCATATATTCTGGAAAGTTTTCTAATGTGGCATATTTTTTTCAAAAAAATCTATATTGTATTTTTTAAATTGTGTGAGCAGTTTTTTCCCCCTCTTAGCTCTGGATCAATATTCCTTAGGTTCTGTTGGTTTGGGGGGTTTTTTTAATGCAACCTTTTAAATGTTAGTGGAGCTATTTTCTGTAGCATCAGCTGGGGGTGAATCAATACAGACAAGCCTATCCACATCTAATGCACCTAATGACTGTGAGGAGTTTGGAGAGAGCTTGTTCACCTGGCATTTGGTGCTGAGAGAATGTGCAGAGCACGGGGCAGTTGTGTGAGGGGCTTGTCCATGACCAGTCTTGTGTGGAGAAAAGGCTGATTTTGGAGGAAGTGGGTAGGAAGGGAAGCCTGTCCAAGAGCAGTGGCAGACAAAGGCAGGAGGTGGGACCTCTTTCTGCATCAGGCAGTGACTGCACTTTACTGTATCAACAGCAAAATGCTATTTTCCTGTTGTCAGACTTTCTCAGCAGGAGCCCCCAGGCTCTTCTCAAACCCTTTTTGTTCTAAAAGGTGTGGGGGGTTAAGTTTTCCTAGGTTTTTGGAATCTTCTTGGTGCCTTTCTTTCCTGTACATGGCATTCCTGTTCACGTAAAGCCTGAAGTCTGTGCTTGCTGAACTAAGAGAAGTCTGGTGGGGCTCATCTCCAGGGGCACAGGCTGCTCTGAACTGGTGTGTGCAGAGCATGAGACACACTGGAGATTCACATGTGCTGGAAACAGGCATGTCTGCATTAGCAGGCTTTTTTTGGAAGTCTTAGGGCTGACCTAAAGCCCCATGGAACAGTAAGAGTTGGTGACATATTGCTGCATCTCGGTTGTAACATCTGGAAAAACCAGTCCAGGACAGTGCCAACAGCTGTCTGACCCTTGCCCTGCACACAGGGGTGCAGGAGGAACACGTGGTGCCGGTAATCATCTCTGAGTTCCTACAGTGACCATTTGAATAAAAAAGGGAATATTTCATGTTTCTCAGCACCAGGCAAACCAGGGACCCTGAGTGAGGGAGCCAGCTTTGCTAGGTTCCCCTAGGGAAAAGGAGAGGGAGCAGGCTGTGCTTGCTGCAGTCCAGGGCAGGTACATTAAGGAATTTTTAGGTTCTTAATTCATCTTAGTTGCTCTGGCTGTCTCTCAGGAGAGGCAATCATCTTTGCACTTCCTGCAGGGAGGGGTTTAGGGGGTTGACAGAGCCCCTAAAGCAGGTGTGATGAATACCAGCCCCCTAAGCAGTTTAATTCTTATAGGCCATTTTGTTGCCAAAGGCACATGCTCTCATGCAAATTGTTTTTCTGAGAGTATGGGATTGCAGCAAGTATTTATAAAATGTTTGAAGCCTGGTCCCAAAAAGACGTACCAAGATGCACCTGGCCAAGTGTGGTTTCACATTTTTATCGTAACGTTTTCAGCATCCATATTAGATCTTTACTGATTAAATAATGTGGGAAAAGAGATGCACAGCAAGGAGGTGTAAAGCTCCAACCTGATAAATGTGGATGCCACCAAAATATTAGACTGCCTGTTGTTCATTGGGTTCAAGAGAACTTTTATGGTTTTCAGATGTGATCACATGAATAATAAAAAGGGCCTTCATTTTTAAAAAACATTTGTAGCTCTGGATAGGTGGTTACTGTGGGAAAGGTGCTTGTGGGGTTTTTTGTTTTTTTAAATGGCTTTAGATCCCTGTTGATTTTGACTGTACAGCCAGAATAGGAGTTGTCTTCTCTTTGCTTGTTTGATGGGTGCCCTTGAAATGGAAAGGGGGAGGTTGGTACTTTGAAGAGTCCAGACATGCAAGAGTTGCACTTTCAAGAACTAAAATAAAAAAAATCCTTCACCCCTCCCTAAAATCTGTAGGTACTATTTTTAAAAGGGTTACGTTAACCTCGAGCGTTTAAAATGATGAGACATGTCCCAAAAAATCATGAGTTGCTTAAGAATAGTTGTTTGGTTCCTTTTCCTTGCAGTCTAGTTTTTTAACCTTCCAAGATTTATGTTTTCAATCTTTCCTCTGCAACCATAAGAGCTAACTTTATTTTTAAATGAAAGCTGAGATTCTCTTGTAATCCCATAACTCAAGGAGATTTGGCAATGCTAAATACAATGAGAATTTAGAGTGACCATTCCAAGGTGAATCATTTAGTGATGTGTCCTCAGCATTAAAGCCAAATGGGGATTTTTTTTTTTTTTATGTCTTTCATTTTGTCTTTCTAAATAATCTGCAAATTGGCAGCAATAATTGGAAGCTTGGTAAAAGCAGTAGAAGACAACTGCAGCCTAGTAAAATCGGGGGGGTTGTTGGTTTTTCTTTTCCTGGTATGTTGGGGCAGATAGATTCTTACAGAATCTAGGTATTAAAAGCATTCTGCATTAAGAGATCTCTAGAGAGGAAGGCTTTGGTTGTTTTTGTAGAAGCACCCTTTTCTACTCAGTCAAGCATTAAAATTGGCAGCAGCTCCTGGAGTAGCAAGAAAATCCTGGTTGTTGTCCTCGTACAGTTACTGAAAACAGTAAGAGGATATGTAAAAGCTTTAACTCCAAGGAAAAATATTTATAACTGTGACATTGTGTTTCCTTACAGTAATTTATGGGCAAAATGTAGGAAAGGAGGAACACAAGCTATAAATAATATTTCTTATGTAAACATAATGGCAGTAGCAAATTCTTTTTATTTAAAAATTAATATTGATGTTCATTAATATAAATTACCACATTTCAGATGACTCTGATGTCCTTGAGGCCAGATGTCACTGACTGATTTACAGCTTCCTGGGGGGAGGAGGAGATCCTGTTTTGTCAATGTAGGCACCAAATTGCTTCAAATAGCTATTTTAGACTAGATTAATTACTAATGTATTGTCAACAAAGTCGATTCACATCGCAGCTCAGAAACATGGAAAACTCTCTTTCGAACATAGTGACTTGGATTTTGAAATGCAGGAAAAAGAGCAAAAAGCCTACCTTTGACTCACTGAACATCTGTCTCTTTTAGGAATAGTGGCTGAAAACTCCTGCCCGGGAACATGCACACAGAATTTCCATGTGCATCATTAGCAACCAGGGAACATCCTTCAGAGACAGAGTTTTAGGCCCTCATTGATCTTAATTCTACTTTTAATATTAATACAAATGCGTGTAGCGAGGGTGTGCAGGAGGAAGCTCTGCCACCTGAGTCACACCACTGAGATCAAGTATCTGGATTAAGTTTTTGAGTGCTTCGTAAAATCCTTCGGTCCTTTGGACCTCATGTATTAAATTGCTGCAAAAGAGGATGGCAGATGTATTTGTGGAGCTATCAGCAGCCTCCCAGGAACCTCCTGTGGGAATGCTGGTGGGCGATGCCTCCGCAGGCGTGTGGGGTGGGTTTGTTGTGTTTGCATACGCTGGCAGGTTAAAGGGAAGGGATAAAAAAAAAGCAGGCTGGTTTGAGTCAGTGCATCTCTGTCCATTAGGTATTCATTCAAATTCAACCACATGAAATACAGGCAGCCAACAAACCATCTCTTGTAAATGCCTTTTATTCCAGCTGAATATTCCAGCTGAAATTCAGCACATTTGTAGGTGTGTGGCCAGGCATGCTTAGCATGAATAGCAAACTGATGTAAATCCTGTATTACAGAGTTTGTTTGATAGCAAATCTCACATATATATGAGAGAAATCTGTGCAGGCCTCTGGTAGCATAAGGCCCCATGGCATACAAGTAAAAACTACACAGGTGATGTGAATATAGAGAATAATGCACAAAGAACTCCCTTTTTGAAACTCATCTGCCATTCATATAAATCAAACCCAAATCCATTGAAAGGCTTTGAAAGATGTTACAAGGCTTTAGGAATGGTCCAGGTTGGACATGGGATCTTTTTTCCAATCCTTATAAATAATCATTTTCCTGTGTTTGGTAAGATTAGCTGCAGAGAATTTATGTTAAGACTGTGTGGAAAGGAGTACAGAATTTCAGATAATATCAAGCTGAAAAGGTGGTTTTAAAATGTTTCTGTGATACAAAAGCCTTCTACCAAAGAGGCAAATGCATCACCCCCTCAATCTTTTTTCTCATTTGTGAAAAAAGTAAACATAAACTCTGAATTCTCATTTTCAGTAAGTACCTTAGTAAATCCAAACTGACCTTGACCTTAGCTTTGCTAATTTCCAAACTCTGATATTTATTCCTGGAGTGGATTGTTTCCCTTCATACCACATACATAAATACTGCAAACCTTTCCAGTGCCTTGAATTAGAGTGTAAGTAAATAGCTGGTTTTAATCTACATAATATTTTGAGAGCAGACGTTCTGTGCTATGACTATTAAGATATACCCAGCAGCCATTTCTGTAATACTAAAACCTCTTATATATATTATTAAAAGTAACGCTATCAGCCAGGGCTTGTTTTATGCCACAGAAACTTAAATAATAAAATACAGCATGGATAAAATCTGCAATAATACTAACTTAAGCGAAATTAATTTAAGTAACAGATAACATCTGGGGGAAAATGTAATGGTATATTGGTAAGTTATGCAAAGCTAATTTTATAATAACTACCACATCTGTGGAACTCATCTATTAGAATGCTTTACCAATCTTCTTTCCTGCCATTATTCTGTTTTAGAAATTTCCCCGTGTACTATTTTACTGTCTTTTCTCTGCCTACGTTTGTAAAAAGGCAATTTTCTACCTCTCAACAAGAAAAGAGTGTGAGTCTATGTACAGAGCAGCTCAGCACTTTTTATACAAACCTGTCTTCATGCACACTTGTACCAGAAGGAATTCCAGAGCGGGGCTGTGCTCTGGGAGCAGTGTCTGCACCAGCTGCAGTTCTCAGCTGGGCTGGTGCCACTGGGCTGGGAAAGTGCTGCTGACCCATCAGTCCCACATCAACCTGTGCTGACTCTCCCGGCCAAGTGGCCTCCTGGCACCCCAGCTCACCTCGGAATTGGTAAGAACAGTGCACATAATTGTCCCTCCAGTCTCTTTCAGAGCAGCTGACACTGATATGCCAGCTACATTTGTGCAACTGCCTCACAATTCCTTTATGTTTGAATTCCCGTGGACCCGCTGGACTGCGATGTGCAGGAAAATATTGCCAATTAATTTTAAGGCATTATCATCTTGCCAAACTGTTCCTCACATTTCGATAGTTCTATTGATTCGAGAGGACACTTTGAGTAATACATCTTTGTCATAGTGAATAATGCTCACATAATGACAAATCTTCAGGAATTAAAAAAAGGAGGATGAAGTTTTTAATGTAGGTCAGGGGGAGTAATTCACCATAAATTTACTCAGACTTCAGAAACTAGCAACATTTTTTTAAAGCCACTGTAACTGTATAAAACTTACTGTGTCTCCTTCTCTGTTTTTAAATAGATTTTACTACAGAGCCATTGGTGCTATTAAACATGAGGTTTTGTTCAAAGGAAACACAAAGACTTAATTGTATTTTTTAAAGGAAAGTATTGCATCAGAAGGATTCATTTAAATACGTTTGTTGGCTTCGGGCTCTCACCACAATTCATTCGTTCTCGTTTTCCCCTGAACTTGTTAAGGACACAATGTATAGGAAGGAGCAATGCAGAATGGCATTTTTAGGTCACTATATTTTGGCTATAAACTGTAGTCCTGCTCATAAACTTGTTATTACTAAACAAAATGCTTCATATTCTACATTGAAGTTTCACAGTCTTTAAAAAAAACTTTTGGCTGAATGTTGGGACTATTATGGCTCATTAAAGAGACTAGTTCTGCTGTAATTTAGTTATTTCTTAATGATCCAAGCGTTATTATTAGACATGGAACAGATGAGTAAAGAATGGCTCTCTGTAAAAAGATGCAGTGAAGTAAAAATATTATTCAGAAAAGCAGAACCTCTGAAAACTTTATCCATGCAACAGAAATGTATTTGATCAGCTTGGAATCGATTCTAAGAACCTGGTCTATTTTTTTTACGTTATTTTGCTTTTTTAAAATTTGAACTGGAGGGAATAAATGGAATAATGATTTAATCTAAATAAAAATACATCTTTTGAGTGAATAAGTAACTAACTAAGCAAAAAATATTATTTTAAGGAAGCAGAAAGTAATTTTGAATTCTCATCAGCTTCAGCTAATATTTTTAATAAGAAAATATAAGGTTAGAAATCAGAGAAAATGGAAATAGTTACTAAATGTAAAAAGCTGTAGCTTTTTTTAAAAAATAGAATTTGAAAACAAAGTGTCTTTATTTTTGAAAGAAATACAATTTAGGTCAGTTTTTTCATTTTTATACAAACCCCAAACTTTCTGACTATTTCTTTTGTGAGTATGTAGGCACTGACGAAGTGCTAAAAATTTGAATTACAACTGATAGGGGAAAATGCTTCTATAAATCTGTTTTCTCCTCAATTATAATCTGCAAATCTTTCTGTCAGCCTTTTAGGTTCTTATAAACATGGGCTAATACTGCCTACCTACTTTATTGAGCTCACACATGACAGGGAACCTTGGAAGTAGTGACAGAGTTCAAACAGAAGTTCTGAAAAGCTTTTAGGACTACAAAAGAGATTTTTATTGTAATGAAGTGGCTAGGTCTAACTTTTTATTTTCAGTTGTTGCTATCACTTCTGCAGATGTATAGAATCTTTAATATTTTCAGCATGTTTAACTGCAGCAAGTAACTAAATGACCCAAATATCAACCTAGCTACGATTTCAAAAGTATGAGGAAATTAATTTATGGGAGCTGCAATTACCCTGATGTGAATTAATGTCGTTTACTTACACCATCCAAGCAAAATCCTGTTTGTAATCGCTGACTCAGAACTGGAACATCTGCCTCGTATTCTCGATGGGCACTTCCCCTGTCGAGGCCCCAGACACACCATTTCAGTGCTCTACCCCGCTCCTTGCTTGTTCACAAATGCCTTTTTTCGCCCTATTTGGCACATACGTTCTCTGTCATCCAGTTTTTTAAAGTAGGACACAAAACCTTGTCCCTTTAGAGGACACAGGGCTGCCTTGTGCATCACTCCAGAGAACCCGAGCATGGACTTGGTGCTTCATCCAGCTGCTCCGAGGGGGAAAAGCCATGCCCTTGTCAGAGCATTCCTGGAACCGCAGGTCACACACCAGCACAACACCAGGTCACAGCAAAGGAACAAGATGAAGCAGCAGAACTCGGACCATTAGCGACTCTTAAATTATAGTTACATATGAAAATATTTTTCTTAGGGCCTGATTTGATTTAGTGTCACTGCAGCTTCACTCTGACTCCTTTGATACAGCCCTGCAACTCCGAACTGCAGCAGGGTGCCTGTTCAGAAGTGACAGATTTGCACTGGGAAGACAGAATGTTACCTGAGCACTGTGTTTTCTAAACGTAATTATCCACATGAGTAAGAAGCTGTAGTGTTATGAAATTATGAAAATCATCTGTTCTTCCCAAGTATTATAAAGAGGCCCCCTTGAGAGGCAACTAGAAATTAAAGCTGATCTATAATCATTTTCAGAATGCTTTCCAGTTCTGAGCACCTGGATAGTAACAGAAAAGGTATTGGTTTTTGTTGTTTGCCAGCCATTTCGTTTCCATTTAAAAAAATCTGCAAGAAACCTCTGAGCAATAATTAAACATGAATTACTTTCTTCTTTTTTCTTTTTTTTCTATTTAATACTACCAGGGTGAGATTGAACTTGACCAACCTGCAGTTTCCCCCTCAGCTCCAGTGACAGAATCTCAGGTATAATTTTGTTCCTTTTAATTAATTTTGAGGGTTTTTTTACAGCTATTTTTCTCCAAATTAAGCTATTTTTCTGTGAATTTCCATTGGATCCTAGTCACTGGTGAAATTTATTCTCTAGAACATAGCATGTGTTCTCTTTTAAGATTGAATGAAATTACTTTTAATGCATTAATCAATCTGCAGAGGACATTTATTTGAGTGAGCCCCTCTGGGCTCTCGCCCTGTGTGAGGATGTGTCTGCCTGGCCTGGGCAGTGTGAGACAGCCACGATGGTCTCTGGAAGGCAGCACTTCTCAAAAGCAGCTCTGTGTCCTGTTGCCTGTCCTTGTGCTGGTTCTGTTGGGCCTTGTAGAGGGCAGGAGGATGTTCTAACTCAGTGTTTCCTGTGGCTGGTTGCTGCTAGGGGTCTCACCAGGGGGATTACCTGCAAGAGCCTTGTCCAGAGGCAGCGTCTTCCGAGGCGGGTGCTGTGGCTGGAGTCACTGCTGAAAATGAGAAGTCTGCAGTGTGTGAAATCCCAAATGAAATTACTGGCAACCTTGAGGTACTATTACTAGAAAGCTATTCACTAATTCTGTCTATGGTTAATTAGCTAGCTCAGTCTTAATGAATATAAACTGTATTTGTGCTAAAGCTGGCAAAAAGCACATCCATATGCTGTAAAAATGTGAATTAGCCTCTATAAATAACTCCTAGTTTAGTCAGCTTACATATGATAAGATAAAAAATACTCAGTAATATGACAACATATATCTTCAGCCTTCCTATGTGTCAAAAACATGGGCCAAATCCTGCTCTCAGTGATGTCAGTGATAAAATTCCTTCTCAGGGGTTCAGGACCAGCTGCTGTGCTGGGGTATATGCAATGTGTGCTTAATATAAATTGTTAGATGCATCTATGTCACACGTCCTTCAATTTGTGTAAGAAATGACTCATTTATGCCAATTTTAGGCTTTGTCTGGTAGGTGTGTGACTACACAAGAGCTGCCTTAATGGAGCAGATCAGCTGTCAGTATGTGGTCTACAGACTCTGAGGGGTCCATGATTTCTTTCTGTGAGGTTCACAGAAGGAAAGGAAGGAACTGTCTCTGGAATTAATAGGAAATGATTGAAAGCAAACCTGCTAGAACAGAGTTGCACCAAGGAACTGCTGGAATTTGGTCTTATTGGCAACAACCAGGTGGCATTAGGCACTTTGAACTTCAGATACAGCACATTAGACACTACTGACTAAGCAGCAGTTTAATAAATACCTAATATTATCTGAAAACAGTGTGGTATTGATAGTTGCTTTACTTGGGCTATGCATTGGGGGGAATATGAATTAGAATAATGATGCCATCATTAGATCTACCTGTTTGAATCCATACTCCATTTCAACATGTCATTAGAAACTGGAGGGAATCTCTGGCCTGTGTTATCTTACTCCTGTCCCTACCAATAGCAAGGAGTGAGTTCCTGGTTTTTACTTGACCTTGAAGCCGTTAATATCAGTGCCAAGAGCTTTTTTTCTTTACAAAACTGCACAGATGAGAAAAATGGGGTTTTTTTTCTTCTTTTGCAATTCTGGTTGTATACAAAGGAAATAATTTCCCCTCAGGTTTTAATTCTTTCACCAGTGTATCATTTTCACCCATTTTCTCAGTTTCTTGACCTCTGAAGAAATCTTATAATTAGATTTTTACCTGATTCATGATCAAACTCATACCATTTTTTGTTATGTGTGAGATACGATTTCACAATCTGCGTTATGTCTTAACATATGCATTAACAAGGAAGCTGCTGCTCTAATTGAGTCTTGAAAATAACTTTTAGTCTGATGTCACAGTGCTGACACTCAGTGGTCTCAGCAGCAGCCGTACTGAAGTGTGGTGGCAGATGATTTTCACTGGAGGAAGGACCAGAGGCAGAGGTGTGTGAAAACGAGAAGAAAAGGCATCTGGAGTGGCTGGGAGAGGATTAGCCCAGAGGATCAGTGTTCCTTCCAGCAACCAAGTACACACATCATGTAGAGGGGTGAAGACATATTTGTTGGCACTTGGACTGAATATGGTGAAGGCTGTCTCCAAAGATACAAAGTTGAGAGAGAAATTCCAGCCTGTTGGTTCTTATCTGAGCTACTGAGACCTTTGAAAACGTTTTAGCTGTGGTTGCCCATTGATAGATTGCAGAATAGCACTAACAGGGATTTCTAGGACTGGCAAGCCACAAAATTCCTAAAATGTTGAGTTACCACAAGCGCTTCTGGGACAAATCCTTTTGCTTTATCAAAATTACCTGAATTCCATTAAGAATGCAACTCTGAGTTTTGGAACAGTTTATGAAGAGTCTGAAAAAGACCTGTGAGCCTGTCCCCGTTGTTTGAGCAAAATTTTATGACTCTTAGAAATACTGTCATTGCACGCCTTCCATTTCTCTTGTATTTTTGCAGTAATCAATGCTGGTACTGATAAATATGCATAAATTACCCATAAAATACCAGTGTTTGTGGCCCTTTTTCCAGTGATCCCCCATTTCCAAATGCCATAGAGTCAGAGATTGCTGTGCATTATCACAGCCAAAGATTTCATTAGAATATGTCACAACTCCTGTACCTTCCCCACAAATGTTACATTGCCAGTTAAACACTCAATGTCTACTGCAGTTTGGATTTCCAGAATGAGATACAAATTCATAATTGTGTTTGTAAGTAAGACAGACAAGCAGCATCACAGAAATACTTTTTTTTATTGTTCATTTTCAGTAATGCTTTCTAATTCCAGCACTGTTTCAATAAAACACATTACACTAGAGAACAAACATCTGCAGCAAAGGAAAACAGTGGCAACAACCAGATCCCAAAGCAATTTTTCTGGTTTGGTGTCTATTGGTAAAGGCTGTCTGAGAATACAGGCAAATTAGCCTATCTCTCAAGACAAGGTTACGTGAGGAATGGCTGTCCCAGATCACTTCCTGCTCATGGCAGCCGTGCCATCCATCGGAATTGTGCACGGCAATATGATAACGTGTTATCACATACGGACAGGCTGGAACACCGTGCTGTCTGCAAAACAGGAAGGTGTGCAGGATAATGTCTGCCTTGCTGCACTACACTGTGTCAGAAGCACAACGACAATGTGCAGCCTAAGATAGCTCCATCATAACCACTTCTTTCTTCTGATTTTCTTTACAGGCAGACGTAAACGTAAAGCTGCAAATGCAGGAAGAAGCTTAGACTTGGAGAACAGAAAAATTGAAAACTCCTAAATAGCCAGACAAGAAAGGTGATGCTGGATTTTGCAGGAGTTGGGCAGTAGGGGATGGCACACACAGAGGCTGGCTCGCTGCCTGAACAAAATTATTTCTGTATAGAGGAAAATGGTTCTGTTAACATTTACCTAGAACTGTTTTATCCCAATCCCTCAAATTTACAGTGTTCTGCCAGCGTTGTTGTTTAGTTTAGACTTAAGTTGAAGATTATAAACAGAAGGACACATAATTAAAACATGTTGAAGTTCAGTTTATTTCTGAATAGAAATTCTAACGTAAAAAAAAAAAAAGCTGCAGTTTCATTCTCCCAGTTGTGAAATATTTAACAGTTTCTGCTTTACACCTATTTTTTTTTTTTTAGGAAGTGTTGCTACAAGGAGAATACATAGAGAGAAAACATCATTTTGAGGCACTGCAGATATAAGGAGAGAATTTAATTAACATGTAATTACACACTTTTCACTGTAGCTATTCATTAATAATATGTATGTTACTTTGTTTTAATTTGCTTCCTAAGCTTTAAAAAACATTTAATAGCTTACACTTCTTTCTTTCCACCATATTAAAATTGCATAACTGAGGAGTTTGCACTTCAGTATTCCCAAGAAGAGTTCCTTTAGATTTCAGTGGAATTTTTTCTGGAATGCATGTATCCTTTCATCTGAGAATGTTTCCATATTTTGTCAGACATTATAGAAATGTTTCATGCTCAAAAGGAATCCAACCAAATAAATGACCTCGGAAGAACCGGTTTAACATCTATGTTTCAAACTTGCAGCCTGTATTTATTGTGTCACAGAACTCTGTGCCCTGGAACGCATGAGAAATACAAGTCATGCTTTGAAGCATAAAGGCTGGATTGGATTACATGTTTAGTGGAGTACATGAGAAACAGAGTGTTTTATTCATTGCATTTTCATATTTCTTTACCACTAAAGTAAAAAGTTAGATTTTGTTTCATTTCACCCTCATTTTTTGGTGGTGGTAAATGAAACAAAATTTGCAAGCCTGACTCAGCCAGTCGAAAGAAGAAAATAGCTTGTAGCCGTTCTCCTGTAAGGTCTGATTTGATGCTGCCTGGCTTTGAGGGGCTGCTCCTGGCAGGCGCAGCGCCGAGCGTGCAGCCGGAAGGGTCATTCCCGTGTGCTCAGCAGGAAGTGGTCCCACAGCCAGAGACAACAGCCAGCAGCTGTGCCCGGGCACCAGGAGCCTGGGTGTGCTCTGCAGAGCGCGTGTCCAGTGCGGGCACGGAGCTCCTGCAAACCAATGGCTCACTGGTGGAAGGGGACAGAGCATTTTGCTTGGTCTCGTGCACTGAGAAAAATTCTTCCCCTGGTATGTGATAAGGAGAAGTAAGGCCTGTAATGGTTCACTTCCAAGTTCTCTTGATTGCTCTTTGCAGTGCTGGCCAGCAAATTAGTGAGTGCTTCCTTTCAGCTATTAAAAGCTGACTGTTCTGCTTTGAACACTGAAGGAATTCATGAAGCATTATTAGTTTTACCTTTAAAAAAATATTTTGATTCCTGGTTATGTTCTTTGGTGTTTTATTCCTATGAAATGTGACTTTTTTTTTAACAAAACTTTCTGAAATCAAAATGTCCTTTATTTTGATACATAGATCCATCTCCCAAGATCTTATGCTAATGTCACCATTTCCCTAGTTTTGAACTCAAAGGTGAGAACAGAACTTTTGAAGAGAGCTGTCCATATGACAAAGAGTATTTTAAATACTTTTTAGTGAAAATGTGTTATTGGCAATTTAGCATTGTTTAGCACTTCAGACCTAAATCTGAGGGCTGCAATATTCCTGCTGTAGTGCTAAGCAGAAAGGGACTAGCTGTGGTTTATATTAAGACCAATGCTAAACAAAGACTTTTGCCCGTAGCTCTTTCTCTCTCTCCCAGATTTTGTAGAACCTCTGGGAAATTTTAAAGTGCTTTGAAGATGAGAAATAGTATATGAACCTCAAGTATTACTGTGATGATTTGTTAGCAGTCAGTTTTAGTACATATGCATAACAGCTGAGGTAGTGCAGAAATCCAGAGTGAAGTCCAAATCCCACAAACCGTGTTTGTAACCAACTTTCTGCTGAACTAAATAATGCTACCAAAAAAGAATAGACCCTGGGATTTTTTGGGAGTGGGAAGGAGGATGGGTAGGAGCCTGAGGGAGGGAAGATGAGTAAAAGGTAGACATAGCATCTCTTTAAGCAGTCAGAGTGTGAGTTCTGACACAGCATATGAACATCGAATTGAAGAATCCTTTAATGTCTTCAGAATGTTAATATGAAATGCAAAACGTCATGCTTTGGATAGATGGGTAGGAACAAAATGTTCAGATGCAATATGGTGCATTAGGAACAGTCTCCATTCTGCATTCCTGGCTTTCCCATTGGTTTAAATCAGGCTTGCTGTTTCTCCAGTCTCTCATGTCATGTTGAGTTACTGCTATAGTCATCTCTAAAAATAATTATGCTGTCATTCCTGGGACCTACAGTTGAGGCTTTGGTATTACTATCTTTGATTTTTTTTTTTTTTGCCACACTCTTGATCTAACAAAGTTCTTTACAATGCACATACATAGCATAGTTCCTAACAGGTTCCCACCCTACAGAGCTCTCAATTTAAAGCAGATAGATCTTGTAGAAATGAAGGGAAGAGGCGTTGTGTTCTACCTTGTCTTCCACAGAAGTGATGGTTTTCCAGGGGCAGAAACCCTGGAAAAGAGGACAGATGAAACCTGTCTGGAACCAGTGCAGTTCTCCTATTTAAGGTATAATATTGGTGCTTTTTAGCATCTTCATGGCAAAATCCTCATCTTTACTAGCATTTTATAATGAGACAGTGAACAACTAGTAATTATCCTCTGGTAAAAGGAAAGCTCTATTTTCAGGCAGTGCTTTTCTGCATTATACTGACAGCATGATGGAAGTTTAGATGGAAAGCAGCTTTTCTAGTAAGAAGCTGGCTTGAAAGTAATGGGAAAGGAGACAAAAAGAGAAGACAGCTCTTTACCTGTTTTATGGTGTTTTGTCATGACCTTTTCTTCTCAAGCCTTGCTTCTCTTCTTTTGCACTGAATTTTGATTTGAATTTGAAAATTGCCACACTGTTTCCTTCCTAAAATTGTAACTGGCATTCCTAGAAAAATTGTTTTCCCAGAAAAGCCACTGTGCGTAGGCTTCAAATTCAGCTTTTTGCAAGTGAGAATAAGACATTTTCTTCAATAACCGACACTGCCAACCTGACCACAAAACGTGGGCAAAGTCAGCACTGGCCTGTTGAAATCAGACTCTTCAGCACGTGATCCAGCTGACCAGTCAAGCACATTCATCCAGGTGGGCATGTTGTACTTACCTGAAAAGCCTCTGGAGCACAGGTTTGGCCCTGGGCTGACCCTGAACAGTGTAGAAGAGAACCACAAAGTTCTGTCAGCTGGCAGTCATGGGAGGGCTGTGTCCCAGGTGAAATCTCCTCTGTTTCTCCACCACCCTTCACAAGGAAGTGACAGCAGTGACAAAACACTGCACTGCTTGCCACGAGCAGCTCCAAACTGCATGGTTGGACTGAGCATTTCAGCCCATTTTGTTGTGGCACTTTGAGTGTGCAGATCAAGCTTTGGGCTCCAGCAGTTGCGGATTCACATCACATGTACTAAAAAAAAAATAAAACCAAAGGATAGTTGCAGTGACTCATGTAATTGAGAGTCCCATTCAGATGCAGAGCCTCAAACAGGACATGGAATTAGTAATGCTGCAGAAAGAACGGAATGTAAAATATTTCCAGGGTAGAAACAACCTGACATTTTACATAGCGGACTGCTTTAAGCACAGTAGTGCTACTTTAAAGCCTGTGCTGTCATTGTCTCAACAGAGAGTGCACTAAATGGGTGGTTTGTTCATGCAGAATTCTTCACTCACAGAGTTGCCTGGGTCTGCTGGGAGTTGTGTGTATTTAAATGTGTTTTTAAATGTTTCTGCAGATGACTCAATAGTAAAAGAAAAGGTGAGTTGCTACAAGCACCCCAGCCAGGTAGGGTAGGGGGAACAAGAGGGGAGACCTGTGGCCTTGACATCAGGAGGCTGTGAGGAAGAATGGTCCAAAAAACTGACTCTCCTAAATGAGCATTGTACTTCTGTGTTCCTGGAGAAAGGCTGGTAGAGCTGTATCATTTTAGGCTGCTGATGTGGATGGTCATTCATGGTGGGAGCCTCTGGAGGTTGCTCGCAGCACCTTTTTAGGTGAGCCTATTCCTCTGGTGGCTGCAAAGGTGGCATCAGGATTTTGCCTTCCTTCACTGAGGTTGGTCTACATGAATATGTAAGTTTACATTTATCTCTTTCAAGCCATTTCTGAAGATCTTTTCTTGACATTTGAATCTTACATCTTTTAAACTTCAGCCAAGACAATTCTCTTGCTTATTTTTATGATTGCCTTGATTGTAGCATCAAAAATGTCATATCTGGAGAGGGCAGGATCCAAGTATCCCAGGCTGCTAACTTTGGCATTGGCAGTGGGAGATGCTTAGGGAAGAGCATAGGAACAGGGCATCCTAAGGGCATACCCCTTCCATGGGTTGGTGCTTTAGAAACCTGTGGAGCCAGAGTATGCACCCATCGATTGAAATCGAAGGACATCATCAAAGTCATCATCTCTGTGAGTTTGTCTGGTCCTTTTTGACCTCAGCTGTGCTCCTGCCCACCATACTATTCAATGGCAGTAAGTTCCACACTGTCATTTTGTGTTGTTGATGAACCCCAGCTGCAGTGGACACTGAAGACTCAAGTTTCCTCAGCTCAGAGGCTTTCAAGACCCTCAGCTGTATTGGTGGCGCGTGTGTGTTGAGGTGGTGTGAGTGGATAACCAGGAAGACGCTGACTTTTCTTGTACAGCTGAGATGCAGGTAAGAGAAAGCATCTGTCAGTCTCTGCAAGACTCAGCCAGAATTTATGCCCTCTTACTGTTTGTCACTGCTTTTTGTGCCATATCTAACTTGGATTAATCCTCCCGAGCAGAGATGCATCATTCAGTCTTTATCTGTGTGTCAAGGGACACACACGTGGCCCTGCCTGAACAGAAAGATACTGACAAAGGGAGGAAAAATGACCATCTTTGGTCTGTCAGGCAGACAGCAAATAGTTTGCTATTCTAATCATCAGAGCAGCAAGTTTCTTTGGAGCATGTAAGTCATGAATTACCACGCAGCTCCGAGAGGAAAACTTTGCCCTTTGATTGTTTTCCAAAGAAATGTTCTCAATTTCTTTTCTGCCAAATTCATATTACAGATCATGCTAACAAATTTTCCCAAGCCTTCTTGACCTCCTCCCTCCTTCCCAGTAGTAAAAGAAATTTCACTCATGGCAGGGAGAGGTTGAAGATTGTTAAATTTTGCTGAGTGAATGAAACAAGCTTAAAAATATGTAGATAGTACATTTCAAAATGCAGTTAGCTCCACTGGTAAGAAAAATGGAACTTGTGGTAATTCTGCTCTTTGACAGTGTGTTAGAAAATTGCCTGCTAATGGGTTAGTAGGTAGGGGGGCTGCACGTGCTCCCTTGTGATGAGGGCAGAAGTGTGTGTATGGCCCTGGGGAGCCCTCATTCAGGAGGCTATTGGTTTTGGTTTGGTTTAGTTTTCTCCTCCTTTTTCGCAGTAAATCTGGGCCTGCTCTTGCCCAGAAGTAAGACAAGGTAACAGCAATGCTTTGCTTTAAAAAGGTGTTTTACATTGATTGGAGTTTGGGGCACTCAGTGTTTAGCAGCACCACTTCCTGTGTTACTGACTCATTTGTAAACATCTGAGTGAGCCTGAGAGGCCTCTAGCCTGAGTTAGGATTTTGGGGTGTTTTCTGAATGGGCAAGGGGAGAGGGAGACACCCCTTTGCTGTACTTCCCTGCTGTTCACAGTTGTGGTGTGCAATTGTCGCAGGGCAGTTTTGCCACTAACCCTTTTTTTTCGCTAGAGTTTTCTTAGCAGGTATCTGTTATGATAAAAGAGGGATGCAGATTTTTGTGTTGGTTTTGCTCTGAGATCATTCCGGCCTTTTTTTTGAAATGTCACATTTCGACTTAACAAATCGCTGGATCATGCAGCTCCGATGCCCCAGAAACCATTTCCAGTGACATACTACAAAAGCAGGACTGATACAGATCTCCTGACTGCATTTCAAAGACATTACCGTTGGATTTCGGGGTTGCAGATGAGACTTTAATTCTGTAGAACTCAGTGGAAAGATGCTCATTTGCTACCAAAGGCTCTCACTTTAGTTTTTTTATCTTCTACTCTAATTTTCTGTGAGTAATATAGATACGGGGGCTGATCTTCTATTGAAGTAGTGGAATCAATTATTCAAGTGAATTCTGTTGCTATCAGTGCCAATATTTCTGTGAAATTATTATTATGTAGGGCTACGTGAAGGTATGTCTTTGTTATATATGTCAGCTTCCAATGCTGTCTCCCAAATATAAATTATGAGGATGATTTTTAAGCCCTTGATCTCAGTTTTACGAACTCCCTACTCAGACAAAATGCTTCTGATCTCACTTGGCATATTTACCACGGCGTGATTGAGGTGTGACAGAGCTGTGCTGGGGCTGGGGCAGCAGCAGCAGCAGCCCGTGATGTGCTGGGGGAGCTGGGCAGGAGCCAGGACAGCCGGGATGAGCCCCTGCTCCTCCCACATGCTGAAAGGTGCTTCCACACCACGAGGGGGGCCTCACGTCTTCTGGGGGTTTTCTCTGAGTAAAAACAGTTTTAAGCATGAATCCATCAGGCTCAAAGCAAGAATTGGGATCTGTTTGCATGTCCCTGCGATGCGTTCCGAGCAGGTTAAACATGTATGTGTGTGTGATGTTATTGAGAAACAGAGTGATTTAGATGGATGCACATTATTCCTCAGCTCTGTGTCAACAATCAAAAATGAGCTTTTGGATTTATTAGTTCCCAATCCTGCACCTATCTTAAATCATTACCATATAATAAGGACTCTGTGTGGTGCATTGTCAATAAAACCTAATATTGAGAAGATTACCGATCGTCTAGTGCAAATGGAGAGCACTGTAAATGATTTAGAGAATACGTGTCAAACGTTAAAGCTATCTAATACCTTCTAAAGTAGGTTGATACTCATAAATCTAAGATAAACGACCTGTAAAACCACTTAAGAAGAAATAATACTCATTTAATCAGGCTTCCAGTGGAAAGACTGGGTAGGAGAGCAATTCATAAGGAATTATGAAATCTCTTCTAATTCAGGACTTTGTTGATAGAGAATGCAAACATATATTTGATAAGCAATTTTGGTTACTTGAAACTACTGTTGTAATAGCACTAAAGCATGGCCCCACTGAAAAAAGTAAAGATCAAAGGGCATATATTTTATGGTTTGTTGAGCTCTTATTTTTCCAGATTCAGCACTGTGTGTATCAGATGGAGTTATAAAGAGTATTCATTGGAATTACTGTTTTGCTTAATCGCAGGGATGTGGTGCTGGATTGGCTTCTGTCGGTGTGGCTGTCCGTGTTCACTGATAACAGTAGGTTCATTATTGCATTTCCCTGGGAGGAGCAAGTCATCACTTACTGGGACAAGCCTGGTAAAAATTGCGTGTTTTCACAGAGCTGAGTGGTAATGTGCATGAACTTGGTCTATTGAGTTTAGTGGTATTTTCTGCACTTTGATCCTGAAGAAAATTCTGTTTCCTTTTCTACTTTTTTTTCCCCCCAGACCCACTTGAAAGTTTGCTAAATGTGTGTGGCGGAAAAATTAGGCCATGATTTTCACTATCAAAGGTCTGATTCTTCAGTTCTTGCGCAGACAAAACTTCCATTCTCTTCAATGTGTTTTTGAGGCCACTTGTTAATTCCTGTTCATTCTTTTGGCTTTGTGAGTGCCCAGAGCTCAGCGTCACTGCCAGCATTTATTAGAAGTTGACGCAGAGCTTTTCTTGAAGCGACTGTAGTGGTATATTTAGCCATGGAGCAATCTTTCCAAAGAGCTCTGTGCTGTGACTCATGTGACTCCGCTGCTCTGCTGACCCTTCCAGACTTACTCATCGTTTACATAGTGGCAAACAAGATCAGGTTCTGGCTTGATGCCTTACTTCCCTTGATGCAATCAATGTGCTACTTACACATGCGTTGTACTTCAGTTCACATTTTTTAAGATAAACTGGGAATCCAACTTTTTTTCTCTTACTGTGAAAAATAAGGGCGCTTAACTGCTTCTCTGAGTGGAATTGGTGAATGAAATGCAAATGCAGCTCATCCCTACATAACTCATTTGTACCTCAAAAATAACCAGGGGATGGCATGGTTGTGGTGATAATGCATTATCCATCACCTTCTTTCTTCTTCCCTGCTCTCTCAGAGGGCAAAACAGATGCAAGCACACCTATGCAATAGCTGTAGTCTCACCCAGTCATAGCAGTGGTGTTCGGATTGGTTGGGTGTGCAATGGGTGGGGGGGGGCAACCTTGGCAGCACATTCCCGCTGGTGAATTTTTGAGATACTGAAGTCTGTCTGAAAGAAAAGCTTGTTGATTTACTTTCTACTTTCTTTTCAGCTGGCATAAAGAGTCATTTTACTGAAATACCAGTTAAACCGAGCATACGTTAAATAAAGATCATTTCAGAAATCTGTCAGCCTTAAGAACATTACTTTTCCATTTCCTGAGAATACCTTGGAGTAGCTGGCTTTGCTACTCTGAAGCAGAACAGCTGTTGCGTGTATGTGTTGTATTTGCATTGTGTGTGGGAGGGTATTTGTTATTAGTTTAAAAAAATGAAAACTCAGAGGCAACAGCTGGACTGACTTTTACCTGGTGGTTACAGGAACTGTTGTGTTTGGCTGTTGACAGAGAGCAGAGGAAAATTCACACATGATTGAGAGCTGGAGAAGCCTCTGAGAACTGGGAGCTGAAGCCTTCAATCATGTAAAATGGCTTGTGAAGGGTGAAATTGCTTGGAGCTGATCAATTTTTATTTAGATGTCAGTGCTTTTTAAAATCTATGGGTTTTTTTAAACAAACTGTAAGGGATGATAGAAGGAGGTTGATGCCAGATAACTGGTTATCAGTTATTTTATGGCAGCCCAGTACCAGTTATTTTATGGCAGTCAGGTAACCAGTTAACCAGTTATTTGATGGCAGTTAGTGTGGTCCCAGACAAGTCTGGGAGATGTAGATGGCTCGGGAGTGGATGAGGTATCAGTAGTTTGTGTTGCTGAACCATGAAGGGCACTCAACAGGCAGTCGGGCCGTGGGCATCATGCACCGGCCGCAAACCCAGCCCAAGGGGCCCTTAGCAGGGCTGAGGACCTGCCCCTCCTCTGCCACGTGTGGGACACCCCCATTCCTCACTCATAAGCAGGCAAATCACACATGCCCTCCTCAGTTATAATTAAATTTAAATCTCACTAATTTGGCAGCATACCTATCGCGTTCTCGCCTAGCCAGAAACTATTATTTCTTCTTCTATTCTTTTCTGCTTGAATCCCAAGCTATCAATGGCTTTCAAAGAAAAAGGAGGATTTTTTCTTTAGAAAAATGTCTATTCAAATTATTCATGATTTATATCAAGAAGGAACCTTTCCTCTTTGAACTTGCGAAAAAAAGAGACAGTTTGATCTTCCTCAAAATCATTTGAGAACCTTGTACGTTTCTTTCCAGAACTAAAACTTTCTTACAAAGCTTTAGATATTCAGTGGAATAATGCCTATTACATAATTGAAGCTCAATACAATACCTTGGGGCTAATAAATGGTCTCCTGGTTCTATAGATAATGTAACAAATCATAATAGTACTTATTGGGACTTGGCCAGGCACAAATGACAAAGCTGCTTTTGAAAGTGAGTTGTGGCCAGAAATACTCTTGGACCAAAATCATTCTCTTGACTGTCAGGGGGACGTTTACTCCCTTTAATTTTCAGCCTAGATTTTTTGTTGATCCTGCACACTGAATAAAACCAAGTCCAACAGAACTGCTACTGCAGCTGTTACAGCTGTAAATGTGAAGAAGGCCTTTTAAAACAACTCTGTTTCACTGACTATGTGACTTGGGAAGTATGCAGATTATATTAAAAATGGCTTGATATGTCTTTATTGTGTGACCTTTTTTTTTCCAAAGGAAGCAAAAGATTCTGCACTATTGAGCAGTTTATTAACATTTCTGATCACAGCTCTTTTACTTAGAAAATAATTGTTCTATTGTGTGCTATGAAGCTGCCTGTAAACAACTGGCAGAGGAGTACACTGGTTTGTATTCTCCATGAAGAAAAAATCAAATTCAATTGATTAATCAAAGGGGGCATTCTTTGATGGAAGGGAACCTTTTCAAACTTTATTAAAAATATTGAATAAACCATGAGCGATCAAAGTTCATAATCTGAACTCCTGCTTCTACTTGAATACAGTAAACCATCAAAACAACTCATAAAGCAGGAGATGAGATGTCTAATAAAAAGAAATGCTCAGACCAGCCTGTTTCCAAACCTCTGTCTTGGTCTGGATCTTGGCTACACCATTGCAGTCTCACTGATTTTACTGGAGTCACCCTGTGTTACCAGTGGAGACACTGGTAATAAGAATTGAGCCTTGAACCTTTTTTCTGTGACTAATTCAGAAGTATCTTTGCACTCCCTGTCTTTTCATGGAGGGTTTTTTCCCTCATTCTGAAAGAAGAAATGAGATTGCAGTCAGCAAAGCTGCACAGTGATTAAAGATAATCTAGGTATGACCTGCAGGCTGAATGACTGTCCCCTCTGTTCTAGGAGGAAAGCAATCATGTGGCCAAATGCAGGATGGCTGGTGGGAGTGAAGTCGAGTGAAATGGAAATTCCCAGAGCTGCAGAGAAAACAGAACTCAGGTGGGATAGCATGGCTCTGTCTTGCAATCAGCACTGGAATCATGGGCCCTGTGTGAAATACTACGTGTAAAGCAAGCTCAAGTGTGTTAGAAAATAAAATGCTCATATTTAGCAGCAGGAAAAAGTTACTGGAATGCTTCCAGGTATTTTGATGTGAAGAAAAAAAAACAATTGAGGATAATAATAATAATAATAATTGAAGGTATACAGACAAAGAGTGAAGGAGAGGAAGCAAACACACTGATTGATCAGGGCACAGTAACCTGATGTCATTTTAGTTGGGTCATGAGGTAGAGCACACTCAGCACAAGAAACGCTGAGACAGCAATCAGGTTGGGTTTTTTTCCAGTACCTTTCTTTATTGTTCCTCCCCATCCATATTCCAAGCAGGGGTGGAAGGACAGGCTGCACCTCACAGGGGGGTTTTCACAGCCACAGCAGACAGGGAGGCAGAGGTGGATGCCTGTGGTACCCTCTGGCTGGGAGGTAGGATGGAGAGCAGGGAGAGGACACCTGATAGTGCCCAGCACAGCCTGTCAAAGACCTTTGCTCTGAAGGGAGCAATTCATAATCTTTTTTAGAGTAGCACCCCAGGCCCAGCAGAGGTGAAAAAACCCAAACCAACAAAAACCCAAGACAAACTCCCACCTTCAGAGCTTTTGAGGGGGGTCTATCAAGAAAACCTCTGTCCCTTGTGGGTTCTTCCTTTGCTCTGGAAATGGAGACTGTGCTTAGAAGCAGAGAGATTTGCAGTGAAGACCCTTTGACAGTCCCCAACCAGGGTAAATATAAAACCTCTAAAACTCTTATTAGTTGTTTGGGTCAAAAGAGATCATACTCTATAAAAAGCTGCCTTCCTACATGTCATCCCATCCTGTGCTGCACTGCTGTTGAAAGGGCTTATCATAAATACTCCATTCGGATACAGCAGCACATGAAAAAGAAAAAAAAAAGACACTTTATTAAAAAAAGAAGCCCTTTCAAAGAGTGACAGATGAATGTAGTGACAGATTAATATAAATTTTAAAACCCGAACATTATCCTCTAAGGGGGAAAAGCTCCTAAATACACATGCAAAACAAAAATGGCAGAGCAAAACCTCTGACAATGCCTTGCACAGAATCATTTATTAGGTCTCTGTAAGTGATCATTTACATGAAACTTGCATTTAATCTAGTATTCAACCATTCCCTTTTATCTTCTGTCTCCGTGTGTTTGTGGGAGACAGTGGTCCCTCAAGCTGGTTTTTTTTTCACTGGAGTGAATAGTGCAGGGGACATAGGGCAGAGAAGGGAATTTGAATAGCCCTGTTTCAAGCTCATCTCTGATTCTAGCTTAGACCAAAAGAAGAAAATGATCACCTCTGCTTTAGAGCTGAGCAAATTCTTTCCAAACCAAACAAACCTTCAGCTGTCCTGTCAGCAGTACATCCCTTTGGGTCAAAGCACAGGGGAGCAGTGTGTGAGCTGGACTGGGGTCAGGGGTGCACAGAAATATTGCCTTCATTTCACTGTGTGGACGTCCTCTTTCTGGGATGTTGGCAACAGCATGTGGGCTGGATACAGCAGTTATTTACTTATGCTGCTATTGCCAAAGCACCCAAGCAGGAGATTTCTAAACTAGCCCCATGTACCTGCCCCACAGGGATGTGTGGCCATCACTGGCATGGTTGCACTGGGAACTCAGCTCAGTATCCTGGATTTCTGATGAAAACTGTTGTGCTCCTGCAGTAACATCTAAAGCCATCTCCTTGACCTGCTCCTAGGAGCACCTTGCTCAGGGAGGTTGCTGTGATGTGAAATTGCCTCCTCTCTCACAAGAACGTGGCTCACTGCTTCTCTAGGCCATGTTGACACCTCTTGACAAATGTGGGTTGATGGCACAAGTATAATATTCACTTTGGAGGTGTCCAAAACTCTGAGTGCTTTTTTTCTTGTGTATCCCCTTGTGGTGCATGCCCAGCTGCCCTGCCAGTCTGCACTGCTGATTTCATTTGAGTGACAAAGGCATTTCTAACTGAAAGGAGGTGTTTTAAATACAGTCAGGAACAACATATAAAATGACCTCAAACAATCCCACATAAAGTCCTTTGTTATTTTCAAAGCACTTTCCCAGCTTGACACCTTTGCTTTTTTATAGCCAATATAAAATTCAAAATGCTTTGTTCCAGGGCAGTACGTGGATATAAAATACAAATATATCGAACCTCAAACTACCTTTTTTGTGCTACTGCTTTGAAACAGGACCTGAAGTAAACTCAGTGTAAAGATCCAGAAAATTATCCAGAAAATTCCACTTCTCAAACTTTTATTCCCTGTGCTCTTGTGCATATTTAGAAGACTTTCCCTGAAGCGAACATGAGGAGCGCTGATAGCAGTGAGGAGCAGCCTGGGTGTGGATAGCTGTGGGCAGCAGCTCAGGTCTGCTTGGGAATGAGCACGCTGAGATGCCTCAGGTGTCCCTTGCACAGCTCAGAACAAGTCAGCCCTGCTGCTCAGGAGCAGGAGAGAAGCTGGGGTGAGGAAGCACAGTCCCATCTCCCAGAAAAACATCCGGCTTTGCGCAGTGAAGGCCAACACAACCCTGCAGGGCCTGGCACCCCCTTCTGTTTCCTGACACGTTTTCTATGATGCAGAAGGTCAGTGGAAATGGCCCGTTGTGGTTCTGTGCCCAAAAGGTTGATAGCTGGTTTCTGCTTTCTCTTCTGCTAATTGCTGTTATTAAATGGCTTTGAAATTATCTCACAATAACTGAGTGCTTTTCTTGTACACAGAAGTTGAAGTGAATCAGCTCAGAGATGTTTGGAATAGGCATAGCTGGCAGCACGCAGCAAAGCAAATGGCTGGGTGAATTTGCATCTTGTTCAATACATCAAAAAAAGTTTTAAGCTGTGACTTGTAGAAGTCAAGCCAGGAACAATAAGCTTGTCTGGAGAATTCTGGTCTTAGAAACGAAAGGATACGGAGCCATGTCCAAGGTAAATATTGACATGACTCAGGATGAACTAGTAAAACGTTTAATGAAGCTGAAAATAAGGCATCTGGGATAGATGTTTATTGTTAAAAATGAAACGTTCGAGCAAAAGTAGCATAGTGATGATGGAGGTTATTCATAGGGAAGCCAGGCTGGGGAAACAGCATCATCTGAAAGAAACTGACTCCAGCTATTTGTGAAACATGGAAAAAAGTTAGAATTATAAGAGAGCTTAAAATGTAGGTGAATAGCAAACAGTTATTAAGGATATTCAGAGTGGATTTTGGAGACTGAATCATACCAAGGGACAAATTACTCAGGTGTCCAGAATAACTCTATTGACTTTGACAGATTTCTTGGTATTTGCCTTCGTGTAATTGAGAAGGCATACTCCCTTATGCCATATGAGGCCTGGATATTAAGAAACTTGGAGAAAAAAAAAGCACTTTCTTTCATTCCAGTATCATTCTCCTGATGATAGAGACTAAGTCACATTAACTTCACAAGTCATTTCAGGAACACATTGGGAGCTTTTCCGTTTCATGCAGCAGGAAAAGAAACAACCTTGCAGAATGCCGTGAAAATAATCAGAAAGGTTCCATTGAACTGGGCAGGGAATGAATTGTGCTGCTATTTTGGAAGTATTACACTTGAGTCTGTGGTGTTACCGGAATGCTCTGTGGTAAAAACCATGGCTGGGTGAGGCAACACTACCTTCACATGCTTACCAGTGGTGGAGATACTGGGGAGGAGATACCAGGAGTTGGAATTGCCTGCTTAGGTGTGCTCTATAAACCAGCTTATTTCTACCCCAAAAATGTAACGCTAATGCATACGAACTGATTGTGTGCAAAAGGCACCTTTGATCTCTTCCCACGTACCATGCCTGTAGTTGCAGTGGCACAAATCTCAGTTCAGAGCTATGTGGTGATGATGCAGCCCCCAGATGGCTTCGTAGTACAGTACAAGGGCACACATTCTTCCAGCCCCAAGGCACAGGATAACCCACACGGCTGAAGGTGTGGCAGGAATAGAGGCAGGGGCACAGGAGAAGCAGGGAGGGATGCCTGGGGAAGACAGCAACGGGGAGAGCCTGCTATGCTGAGGCAGTGCATGTGCCCTTGCTCGTAGGCTGCTTCTGATGGATTCAGGAAAACTGTAATTGTAGTGTTTGGCTCTGCACCATCTCTCAAAGCCTTTATCCAGGGACGAAGTGAGTGCTACAATCTCTCTTAGTCCTCCAAGCAGTCTTTTGGAAAGCTGGGGTCTAAAATAAATGAAAACTTTAAGCATAACCATCTATTTCTTGGACTAGATTTAGAAAATCCACAGTCAACCCATCCGCTTCCTTCATCTCCTATTCACTGAGGACGGTTCCTTTGGCCAACCTTCTTGTTAAGGCCACAACCAAATAGCAGTTGATGGTAGATTTTATTACTAACATAAACAAATAGCAGGTTATTTTGTTATTGTCCCAAGCTTCAAAGCTGGAGCTGGTCTTTGCATCAGTAGGCTCTACCAGTACTGACATGCAATTGGAATACAAAGGGGATGTTGATAATCTAAAACATATGTTGCTTATGCAGATCATTGAGCCTCACTCCAGTGCTCTCTGCAAAGCACCTCGGCCTGTTGATCCTCCAGCAGCCTCAGCCAAAATAACCCAAGAGCTGCACGTTCTCTGAGCCACTGCACAGCAGCACATTGGCATCCCAGAGGATGCACACCCTGCAGAAGGATGTTGACACAAGCAGCAGGTTTGTAGGATCATATGCTGGCATTGCTGTCTGAAACTCAGTGCAGAAAGGTCTTCTCTGGGCAGAGCAAGAAGGATTTAGTGAATATAAAAGCACATCAAAAGCAAATAAGGGATTTTTATTGCCATTTATTGCCATTTTCCCCCACACCATTTTATTGGTTTTGTGCTCATGAAAACATTAGCTGATTAACTCACTATCAGAAAGGCAAAGCTGCTAACCAGAAGCTGCGTGCAAAACCAGAGACATGCAGTGCCTTGATAGCAGTAGGGTGAGATTTTTCTTTTCCTGCTTCCTTACTTTTAAACCCCGGCCAATATAGCTCCTTTCTGTCATCATAACATTTGGCACTATTCCCATTTGTACAGATTGCAACATCTGCAAGTTTTAAAAATTAATATAAAGTTCCATAATTGTATAAGCCTTGCTCGTTTTAATGGTCCTGAACGAGCAGCTTTGATGCAAGCGAGACGCAGTCAGCAGATGAAGTGCTCTGCTTGTACCGAGCAAGCTGCTCCAGTGGGGCAGGATGTCCGTGCAGTTGGTGCTCGTGTGGGGGATGATCACAGTGGAGGATTGTGCTGTGGAGGAATGCAGGGTGGGCTTGACTTGCCAGCACACAGAGATTCAGTAAGTTACCAGTAAGTGCAATCCTGGGTGCCAAATTGCAAGGCAATCACATTTGGTAGAGCTCACTCCTGTCACCCACAGTCCACGGAGATCCAGTGTGAAGGTGTGAGGTTTCATTTTGTCCATTTCAAAACCACATTGTACATGGAATTGTACTTGACTTTTCATGGATCCTACTGAAAGCCGTAAAATGACTTAGTCATTACCTACTCGGATGTATTGGAAGTATGGTTCAGTATTTCCAGGTCTATTGAAATAATGGTCCCTTGTTTGTTTTTCTAGTGGCAGGCAAAGTAGAAACAGAGCTGTGAACAGTAACATAAACCTTGTTGTTACCAAGCACTTGGCAAGCAGTTTTAGGAATGCTTTACTTTTCCTGTGTGTATATAAAGCCTTAGAGAACTCTCTGATTGTGGCATATTTCAGCATAAAGGAAGCAGAAATAAAATCGGGCCCTATAATTCATGTGTTCAGTAATGGAGGACCGAAGCAGGAAGAGACAGGTGCTTTTCTGAAAAGAATGAAAGATCTGAGCAGCTGATTCATGGTGAAGTAATATGCTTTTAGCTGAGAACATTTATTGTAGCTGAACCTCATGCCATTCCTCAAACCAATATCTTAGATGAATCAGCAACTTGTGAGCTTTATCTCAGCTGTACCAATAGAGTTTATAATATTGTTCTGTCAGTGCTATTTATACATCATCACATGGCTGACTACTCCAGGCTGTGCTTTTTTTACACAGCCTTGGATGATGTCACTGTGGAGTAGGCAATTGTACTGAACAAAGGCTTTCTTCAGAGCAGCAACAATTAAAGCTGATGGCAGAGTACAACACTGGAGCCATGGAAATACAGAAACAAGTTCCCCAGTTTTAAGGTAGCTCTGGACAGGGCTTTCAGTCCTTCAGTAACTGGCCCCACTGGAAAATTACTTGAAGTGATGTCCTACAGCTGTCCGTGCCCACCTGGCCTTGGAAATGTGTAGGGAGCAGTGTGGTCTGAAGCCTGGGGCTGCCCTGCATAGAGCACTTGCTAGCCATGTAATTATTCAGGGGGCTGGGGAAGAAAGCAAGCTCCTCCAAGAAGGGAGATCTGTGGATCCATTCGGCGTCGGTCGTTGACTAAGAGAAACAGGGTCAGCCTGGAGACATGCAGCCTTGCCATGTGTGTCTTCCAAAAGCCAGGGGACTGATGTCCATTGTGGTGTGAAACGGTGAAAGGATCTACAAATGATTTGGAAAGGAAGAATTCAGCATCCTCAGTTGATTGCCCTTTCATTTGTGATGTTCCAGTGAGCCTGAAATTCTTCACTCTATCCCTATTCCCCAGCGCATCACATGCGTTTCCAGCTGTTTATCATCATTCCATGAGGCCAGCAACATGTCAACATCAACAGCTGTGCTCTTCTCATCTGCTACTTGTGTTGGAGCTCTCGGAGTTTAACCACCGATACTGTCAGTCAGCGCTGTTCGGACACGGCATCCATAACTCTTCCCTAGAAGCTGCTTCTCAGGAGCTCCCTCCTATGTCCTCCAGCCAAGCCATGACAAGCACGTCACTGGGTCACAGATGGAGGCAAGGAAAAGAGAGTGTAACCCCCCACCCCTTCCTGAGCTTTGCAGAATGACTGCAGTAACTAAGTGGTTTATTTCAGAAGTGCTTATAAATTGGACACGATTACTGGCTACCTCAGAGACAGAGCTGGACCATGCTTATGCTGTAGGTTCTGACCTCACTTGCTCTGCAGACCTCTCCCTCCATTTTCCAGTGGAAGTTCAGACTCAGGTGTGGAAAACTGCTGTCAGCAGGGTTGGTTTTTCCCCATTAGGTTTCACAGACTCTCCAAGTACATTCCACAGACCCTCAGGGACCTTTATCTCCAGGCAGGAGAGCACTGGCCTAGTCCTAGGGACTGGTCCATTTGCCTTTTTGCAGTTACAGTGGTCACCCCTCACTAGGGAACGGCCCTTCCCAGTGTTCTGACATTTTTTTATCCCCCCCTTAAAATGACTTCTTTCCAAAGCCTCCTTACAAAGTTTGGCTCCGCGCAAAACATGCCAGCATCTAATAAAGGCTCAAAACAGAAACAGAATGGCATAAATAGAAATTAAGTAAATTAGGAAGAGGTGCCAAAGCAGCAAAACCCTAATGATAGCTGTGACTGCATGTGCCATGCAGCTTCCAGCCCCTGCCAGAGTGCCAGGCTGCCCCTCAGTATTCCTGGGAACATATGCATCCACTGTGTCACTGGCACCGCCTGCTCAGCCTTGGACCGCATCTTCTCGCAGCCTCTTTAGAAAGCTGGGGTTCGTGCAGAGAGTCGGTGCCAGAGCCCCGGCCAAGCCAGCAGCAGCCTCTCTGTGGCTGGATAATTTTTCCTCACTTGGTAAACTGCGCTTGTGCCATCTGGTCAATGCAAGCAGCCTTATCCTCTATCCAGCCACATTTTGTGGAAGTTGTGGTCTACCTGGGTCGTCAGCTCAGCCATGATACTATCTGGTTTATTTCCCTCATGAACCAGAGGAAACCTGGGCCAGATTCCCAGCTGGTAAAAATCAACATGGCTAAGGTGAAGTAATTTTGGACTACCTGATGCTCTTCGTTAATGGCCAGGGCTGGAAAGGTAGAGCACATCTTTTGCTACTTAGTCGTTATTGATGCTGTTTTTCCATACGACCATTGATCACAAGTGAACAGGAGATAAATATGTGAGAGCTGTTCTCCTAAGAAGCATAACAACAGTGGGTTCCAGGCTGAGATCTTTGCAGAAGTGGCTGTGTGTGGTGCTGGCTCTGCTCGGGTAGCCCTGAGTCCCTTGGCTGGGCTCCTGCCACTCTTGTGCTTTCCCACAGAGCACAGCTTGCAGTTGGTCCCCCAAAGCTGTGTTGGAGATACCCTAACCCAGCCTTTAGTTGGTCTTGGTTTTGATCCCTGGTCTCTTTATTCCACAAATTAGGACATTCTTAGTTTGAAAATACAGGCAAAGTTTTAGAAAACTTTTGGGATGAGAAGAAAGCGTGGAGCCAGTTGAGAACGGATATAGTAACATGTCACTCTTGGGTTGCTCTGCCCATGCATGTTTTTGGCCTTGCTGTATATCAAACCCTGGCGACCTGTGCTTTTGAGAGAGGAAACCTAGAAAGGGAAGTTTATCAGGTCTTGTGCTGAATCTTTCTTGCCTTTTGCTGGATCCGGATGCCCTTCCTTGCCAGCTTGACTTGCTGGTCTATGGGAGGGGTGGTTCTGGCGCGAGGGAGAGAAAAAATTTGCACTTCTGTGAAGAGCTATTGGTCTGAAGCTCACAGGAACTGCCAAGTATGAGCACAGTCCAACTGAAGTTGTTCTTCTGTGCCACGAAACAAATGGTGAAGCTCTAGAGTGGTGGTTTAGAGAAAGGTAACATCTCCTGTCAGACCAGCTGACATGCTCAGGAGAAAGGGGATGAGGTTTTGGGCACATGGGTCTGTGTAATCCAAAGGAGTGCACTGAATGAATGGGCCTGGAGTAAGGGAGGCAAAAATAGAACCAGCCATCTGTCAGTGCACTCCAGGATAGCTGATTGGGAAGCCTCAGTGCTCAGCTGCTGCATGTCCTGCCTGGTTTCCTCACGGAATAGAGGCGGCCGTAGCAATCTCTCCTCGCGGGCTGAGCACAGCTCGGAGCGATGGGGCATCTGGGTGAGCTCCCCCACTGCACTTCTGCAGCGCCTGGGGTCCGGTCGTGTGTGCCAGAGGCCTCTCTGTCCTGAGGATCACCATCTTCCCGTGGTCAGGCAGGAAGGAGAAGTCCTCATGGCAGAAAAGGTAGGGAAGGACTTGAGGCAGGTCCATATCTGTTGTCTCCTCCTGCATGGGCAGGAGAATTTCCTTCACAGCGAACAGCCCAGCTGCAGAGGCTGGAACAGACAGGAGGCAGCCCAGCTGGGGCTGTTGCATTTATCCAGAGGAGATCCTCACATTACTTTGAGATGTTGCCTCTGCAAATGGTAGTCGAGCATTATAAATATATATGTAGTGTGTGTATGTAATGATTGATTTCATAGTCACCACACAAGCTGGAAACATTGCTAATGTGATGCTTATAGACAGGAGTTAGTCCAAATTAAAGGCAGGAAATTCCAAGGTATTGTTCTTATGGAAGCTGTGACAGCTGAATTATATGGGCTTGTTAAGGAACTAAAGATAACCTCATTCAGAGTAGATAAAAGCATTATGTATGAGCAAGGAAACTGAATTACAATTGCAGTGGGAGCCATAAGTCTGAATATCTTGACTGTTGTGTGCAGTAAATGGAAACTCCACTGTGCTGTTATATTAATTTGGTACTTTTTATTTAGGGACAAATCCTCAAATTCTTTATCTTAAAACTCCAATGAAGGCAATGGAGAGTTTCAAATACAGAAAGATTCAGACATGGGGATTCAATGCCTGGTTCATAAAGGTAGGATGAGCTTCCATCTTGATTGTTTCTCTGTCATGATTTGGTGGTGGGTGTAACTGTGGGCAGTATCCTATGTTGCCTTCAGACCCACCAGGAGGAGACTGTAGAAAGTAAACAAATACTGGAATTCATTTCTTGCTGATCACAGTTTTTTCTGAGGCAAAAACCATAGCAGGATCTTGGGGAATAGAAGCCTGATCTGGTAACATCCGTGGCACCCCTCAAGGCCCTGGCACCCCCTTCCCACCACAGCACGTGTCTGGGGCACTGCCAGGCTGTGTTCCCCTCCCCGCAGCTCTCCCTTGGGATGAGCACTGGGGCGAAGGACCAGCGTACCTGGCTGCCAGCAGCCACGCTGCTGAGCTCTTGCAGCTGCCAGGCAGTGGGCTTGGCAGGAGATCTCGGGGAGCCCTTTGGGCTGAGGAGAGCATCCTCAGCCGAGTTCACAGCTGCCTTTGTTTGGGGAGCATGGCCCTGGGGTTCTGTACCTGCTGTCCCTGCTTAGTGCCCATCCTGAGGGAGCATCCTGGCAGACACTAACCTTTGCTCCAGGCAGGCATGGGGAAAGCACGCAGATCTGGGAGGGGATGCTCTCCATTTAGCATCAAGCTGAAATTTTAGAAGATGAAAATCTGATAAACCCCGCCCCCCCCTTCAATATTTCATCTGGTATTTCTTCATCCAGTATTTGAAAGCTGGCATCTGAGTGCTGGCTGCCCTTCTGAGACCCAGTGGAGCAGCTTTTGGAGATGGGGTGGGGCTGGACTGGGGCTCTGCCCCAGATCTGGCAGGAAACAGTGGCTGGGTTTTCCAGAGTGGCTATCAGAGTTTTTCTATAATTTTATTGCAACATCTCTACCTTGCCACTCGTTTTCCTGCTCTGAGACAGTAATTGGTCTAAGTTTTGTTGCCACAACATTACACACATGGAATTTGAGACATCTTGCTTCTTCTTTGCTTTGTTTTAATCAGGCTTGCTTGAAATGTCATATTGAAATGAGAAAAGCAGCAAGGCTGTAGAAATCTCAGCCATAGACTGCAAGGCAGTAACTTCATACAGAGCTTGGCAGGAAGCACTGGGACTACCTGAGAGCTCTAATTGCCACCTATAAATATCAAGTATCAGTATGTGTAGAGAAGGTGAGTGCAGAGGACAGAAAATAGTTTTACTCTATGCTGTAGTATGATTCATGCTTTTAAGATCAAGATTAAAAGTCTCTGTTAGGTTCCAGACTATGATATTATTTTCATTTACATCAAAGGATTTAAGAGCCTTCAAACCCCAGCATTTTTAAAAATAACTTTTAAGCATACTGTCTGGCAATGTGAGTCCCAGTTAGCACAGAAGAAGCCAGGCTCTTCTCATATAAAGCAAATAACTGAAAAATCGGAATTAAAGAAATACCTTGTCCTCAATTTAACTCTGACAGCTTTTATTGTATTTTTGTTTCAGGAAAAAGACTTTATGAAATGTGGGCCCTTGTAGACAGGACATAGCCCTGGGTGATTAGCCCTACAGATCAGCAAAAAAACATGCACCATAAAAGCTTCTGCTTTTATGCAAGGTTCAGAGCCTTAATTTGAATTTTTGGGCATGTTTGTATTTCAAAAGAAAAAGCTACTGAATTGCATCTTGAAAACCGTATTTCAGGGCAAGTATCCTCAAAATACAGCCCAGGTTTGATCAAAAGGTTCTCAAGTCTGCAAACCTTTTGACAAACCCAGTGAATGTTTACACTTTCTAAGTAAACTCCAAACCAAGGGCTGGCATCTTGCAATGGAGTTTTTTAAGATTTTCTCTCTCTTCCTCCACCCCCCCCCTACCCCCCCCGCAGTTCTTGCAAGAATCCAATCTGTCCTCTGGAACTGGACCTTTCAAGATGGGCATTTTAATATTTTTATTGATAAACACATGAGCAGGCACAATAAATAAATATCTACATGCCAGCAAAATATTGAGCTGTATTTGTAAAATGCCAAATAAAAAACAGCTCTGTATTTTGGCTTTATTTAGTGTCCATTCCTGTGGATCAGACTGCATAGTGTTCATTTGTCCAAACCACTAAGATAATCCTTACCACATATAGAAATAGATTTTAATTACAGAGCAATAAATACTGTATCTCTTTTTTTGCTGCATGCATTTTTCTATCAGCAGACAAAAGCTGACATTTATTTTACTGATAGCCCTATATTTCCCCTCCCGCTACCACCGCAGCAGAATTTCCCTTGCCTAAGGAAATTGAGAGGATCAGAGCACATCTGATGTTCCATTAATTTAAAACGGCTGCCAGGACTTGCATATTGTAGCAGCTCTAAAGTGATTGAATTTGGATTATTTCAAACTCTGGAAAGTCCTGCCTTGCCTGACAGAGGCGTCTCGAGTGACAAAATAAAATACGAATATGCCACATGTGTACATCCTCACCCTCACACGCAGCACTGCAACAAGCACAAGAGAAGCCATGGAAAGAACAACCCTAATTTTTTTCCCCTTCTTTTTTAATTTTTTTTTTTTTAATTTTGCTAGCAGGCCCCTTTTTTAAGCTGTAGCCCAGCTAAGTGGAGACACCTGGTGTTTGCTGCAGTAAGTTCACTAAAAATATGTGAAAGGGGAGGAGGAGAGTGGGGGTGTCCGGGGTGCCCTGCCTGGGGCACAGCCAAAAAATTCCTCTCCCCTGGCAGGGGCTCCTCCTGCGAATATAGCCGTGCCCTGACCACAGAAGGGCTGCTGCAGCCCAGCTCTGAGTGTCCTGGGGGGACACTTCACCCTGTCAGGTGTTAAATAAAACATTTTGTAATGCTTAGTGAGTAGCTTATGCAGCGTAATTCCAAAAGCAGAAAAAGTTTATGCACGGCCAAAGGAATATTAAAGTTTCACTACAAAAGAAATATTGTGGCTGCCAAGGCCTGATTACTCATAAACCCCACAGCATTATCACCATCCATCACTGCCGAGCTTTAATGACCAAGCTAAAAGGAGAGACATCAAAGTGGGGGGGGGTGGTGTCGTCGTCGTTTTTCAGGAGTAAGTTTCCCTAAATATAGGACCAATAGTAGAGCTCGACATATTTTCTTTTGACCAAAAAACTTGAAAAATCATTTGAATGAATCACAAAACATATGTTATGTTTTGCTGTAAAAGCCATGAAGTTTGTGCAGTGCTCTATTATGGTGACTGCTTGGCTTTTCATGCATTCCTAAATTACCATGTAATCTAAAACCTTGTTTTCAGCTGCTCTATATTGGAAAGTCCCTTGCAATAATCAGGATGATTACAGGCTAGTGCAGAGAACAAAACTTGTTTGTATTATTGCAAATAAAAATGTAGTTTATCAGAAATTTTACCTTTCAAGGGAAAAATAAAAATAATAATAATAAACTTTCTCTTTTCCCTGGCTGGAAATATTTTAAGCATGGGATTAATTTTGGCCACTCTACAACTTAAAAACACATGGATACTTGGTATAAAAATATGTTTCTTTCCTGTAGGGACTTGACTCTAATTGGTGTGCCAAAACTATCTCACAGAGATTTCATTGTCTTATCTACTTACATCATCTTAATGCGATTTTATTTTACTTTGTCAAAGTCATATTAATGTAAATGTGTTCTTGATAGCAAACAGAGTTCTTTTTTATGCTAAACAGGATTCAGCTGACTCTAATAAAACAGCTTGCAATCCATTAGACTATAACTGTAATATAGTTATTTTGTTTCCCAAATAAAGACCGTGTCAGAAAGCTGTATAAGGATTTTTGTCTTGTTTTTCCACAATAATTGCTTGGGTGGGGTTACATTCTGATCCTTAAATGAATAGTATCGCTTGGAACAAACACTTCATATATCTTTTATCTTCCTCTTGCAATACAGTTCTGAGTTTTCTTTGAAAATGCAAAGCTACTTTTCCAGATAAGTCATCAAAATGTTTCCAAAGTATTTTAACTGCCAGATTAACTATATCTTGAATACAAAGATAGATGGCTTACATTCTTTATGCAGAAATCCTGCCAATGCATAGCAACTAGCAACAAATTAATTTCTTTTGCAACAGTGGGAAGGAAATAAAAAAAAGAAACCCTGCTTTGCTATGCAAAGCTCAAAAAGGTAAATAGATATTTAAAAAGAAAATAAGGTTACTCGTTCTGAAAGGGTAATCTGTAAGCAAAGAACAGAGGATTAAACATACATTTGCTCTCTTTACGGAATCTGTGTTCCAGCCTTCTCTTAATGTATTCAGCTAATTAAGGACTGCGGTGACCTTGTGGCAGATTCTGAAATCTAGGAATGTCTTTTTTTTTTATTTTATTTTATTTTTATTTCTTTTAATGCTGCCTCCCCCACAGAGCTTAATACAATCTGTTTCAGGTCAAAGTCTGTTTATGTCAGCAATGTTCTACTACACAACTAAAATGTTTTAATGCATTTATCAACTGAAAATATTGCAAACATTTCATTTCCTTTGATACAGACACAAAAACCCCTCTGCCTTCATTGCAAATTCTTGTTCATATGAATCACTCTGAGTAATATTTGCTTTAACTTTCGTGTGGTTCTACAAACAGCCTTTATATGGCTGGACTTCAAAGCTGGTAGAAATAAAGGTTAGAAATGTGATAGGAGTAATCTATTATTAGGCATGAAACATTAAACCCCTTTAAGTTATAAGCCTTAAAACCTGAATAATATAGATTTTTAACTTGCTGCATATTTATTGTGTTTTCAGTTACTTAAGTCATTTAGCATGGAGGGACTGTTTGGAAGAGAAATATTTTCCACAGGAACACAGACCACAATTGGGTTTAATTTTTCCTAATATTTAATTTAGAAAAACTGCAATATTGTAACAGACGTCTCATATGTCAAAGCTGAAATACTCTGCTCGGTGTTCCTTGCAGTGTAAAATTAATCTCTTACCAGCACGCTGACCCGAAAGGCAGGTTTTAGTGGAACAGGCATGGGGTGATGGGAGGGGTGTGGGAAGGGAAGATAAAATCTCCTTCAAATAGCAGGGAAGGGGAAAAAAATTAACACAGAGGAATGTCACAGAGTCTGCTATTGACATCCAATGACAAGAGCTGATCCAAACGTGTGTATGTGAGGGGTTTCTTTGACCAACATGCCCCACACCCTTCACAGTGCATCCCTGCCACCCCACAGTGGTTTGTGGGGCGTCAGATCTGCAGGGGGACACTGCTGGGGAGGGATGTGCCCATGAGCCCTCGCCTTTGCCCTTTCCCTCCCCTTGATGAATTCATGTGCTCATGGTCCAAGAGGAGCTGGACAGGGAGACTGCCATGGCTTTGGGGGACTTCAGCCTGTGCAGCCAGTGGAGGCTCAACAGTGTTGGTAACGTCTTGTTCTTGGTTAGGTTTGTGTACTAACACAGCAGCATAAAAATAAGCTGAAAACATGTTACAGTTCAAGCCAAACAGGTCAGCCAGAAATAAACCACCATTTGAAATCCAGAATTTTAAATCTTCATGAGCCTGGGAAAGAACAGGGAGGCAGTCTGGGCCCAATCCTGTTCCCACAACTACCAGTGGGAATTTTACCATTGACAACATGAGACACATTGTCTTTTCCTAAAAATCTGATTTTGTTTCCTTGGGTCCAGGTGTGCCAGCTTGCCATGGCTGCTGGCTGCCCTGCACAAGGTGGGACGAGGGGATTCGCTCGCCCTTTCCTGGTGGGCTCAGCAATGGCACAGGGACATCGGCCACCTCCGCTCACATCGCCAGAGAGACCTTGGCAACGTGGAGAAGGAGCCCACAGCATCATGAGGAGTGGGCAATACCCAGATTTACAGCCTGTGAGTGGGGCAGGTGGCATCTCTGAGCTGCCCTGCTCTCCCCTCGGTGTCACAGGGGTTTGAGGGACTTGGTGGCTTCCCTCACAGCTGCCTGCAGGGCAGGCACAGAGCAGAGCCCAGGTCCCACCTGGGCCAGCTCTGCATAAGGGAGGGGTCTTGAGACCTTTAGAGCAGCTGAGCAAAGCTGTGAAATGTGTGAAACTGGAGAAGCCGAGTGAGACCCCTGGGGCGTGGAGTGGGGAACGGCTCACTCAGCGTCAGGGAGCGGAAAACTCTCACTATTTCTGTTTTGGTCAGTGGGAGAAAGGGTCACACCCATCCATCTCATTAGTATGAAAAGGCATCAACAGCACCACAGTCCCCACCTTTCCTTCTCCCATGCTTCTCCAGATCACCTGGTCCTGTGCCAGAGGGTTTAATAGGTTACCCTGCAAAGCCTGGGACCGCGGCGCCGCGCAAGGTTGCACATTCCCAGGAAGTGTATGTGCACAGAGCTGTAACAGATGCAGACTAAGGAGCGATGGCCCCGGCTGGCAGGGGCAAGAGGTGTTAATATTGCTGGGGAAGGTGAAAACATAATTGAAACCGTTTATTTTGGGGGGCATGCAGGACACAATGAAGCAATAGCTTCTGAGCAAGAAATACCTGTAATTCGCCTATCCCGGTCTTTCAGACTTTTAATTTGCTCTACAAATTTGGCTGGTTGGAGAACGCATAAACACCCAGAACTGTACACGGCAACCCATTAAACATTAACTTATTGCCGACTTAAAAAAACCCCACTCATGATATTAAAAACATAAGGGGAAAGAGATGCCAAGCTAGTGAATGAAGCCAGCTGACTGCTGAGAAGAGGCTATGGGGTTTGCTCCGTAGCTTTGCTGTTTTCAGTAATCTGACTCACCGAGATATTTTTAGACACAGTAACAACTTCCATTGTTAAGTAATTTTTCATTTGAATTTTTCTCAAATTATGCTGTCCTCTTGGCCTGCAAATCCCTTTCTTCAGCAAGGCAGTGCTGCTCTCCACACCCCAAGGAGGAAGGGGAACTGTGGAGGACTCTGATGATTTGGACCACATGGTGGAACCAGATAGATCTCAGCGTCAGGTTGGCAGGATATTTCCCTTTCTTCAAAGGTCTCCAAACCCAGCAAGATTTTCTTTGATACCTCTCCAAAGGGATTTATCAGCATTGGGGCATACATTTGTTTAGATTGTTCCTGTAGGGTGGGACTTTCAAAGGAGCAAAAGGATGCCAAGTGCCAAATTCTCACCAAGTTCTCCATGAAGATTTCCTTAGCTTCCTTTGAAAATGCTAGCTGTGCTCCCCATTGCTCTGTGCATCCCTGCTGGAAAGATGCCCAATGGTACCCTCATAATGTGGGCACAAGGGATACAGGAAAGATTGTGACATTTTAAAAGACAGGAGGAAGAACTGGCCTGAGAGGGAGGAAGTGCATGAAAATGTGGAGGTTGGGGAGGAAACAAAGAGGGAAATGGATACCAAATTCCCTAGACCCATCATTGTTTGGGGTTTTTTTTATTCTTCCTCTCTGCTTATTATTTCTCTCAGGTTTTCCCTGATGTGTTTTAGTTAAAACAAGAGATGAGCATGTATTGAGAGCACGGGTAGAACTCAGGCCCTGCAACCAACCTGTGCTTGTGCTCTGGGCTCGAGACAGTCGGAACAGACGCAGGTGACCTGACGGCGCCAGGCGTTAGTCTGGTCCCCCTCAGGGCTCCCATGGGAAAAGCAGAGGCTGTGCCCTAGGACAGGGCCACAGGGAAGTTAAGAGTTTTGGCACTTGGGTGTCTTATGTACTTTTCATGAAGCAAGGGCTGAGTCCTCCCTGATGGTAATGCAGTGCCTCAGAAGTAAGCGGGGGATCTACAGGGAGCTGCGCAGAGACATTCAGGCCAGTAGCTCCCGAATAACAAATGCACTGATGTCCAGGCGAGGACTGCCAGAGCAATTTGTTCTCCTGCCCTGGGGAAAGGGCCTGATGAGGGCTGTTTGGAGAGGATGTGAGAGAAGGAATTTTTGTTTTACGAGTAAGGAGATACAGAGGCTCTTTCTGATCTGTTATAGGTGCGTTAATGATTTGTGAGCTGCAGCAGGGTTTGTGGTCCTCTGGTTATTTTGCAGGCTGAGAAGATCCTTCCAGGTTCTCTAATACCATATCTGTAGTCCTGTACCTGGCTGATTTTTTTAAATGATAAGTACCTAGAGATTGCTCAGAGCCACAACATGTCTTAAACCTAGTTTCTCCTTAGTGTTTGTTAGTTTCCAGATACAATTTAAGATGTTGATTTTGCCCCCAAACCCCCATGGCTTGGTGTTGCAAAGAAAAGTGGTTCAGTTAAAATTTGTCTTACATGACAAGCTAAGTAAACCTCAGCCCATCCCTTCTCATCCCGTGTTGATCCAAGGATTAGGTGTCAGCTCCCTGGTTCAGTGAGGGTGGGCACAGACCTGCTGCAGTAGCTCTGCCCGGTGCTTCTGAGGAGGGTGAGGGCAGCAGGGTGCTGAGGCAGAGAGCATGCAGTGTCTCTTGCAGAGAGCTGGGAGGCAGAGGGAAGAGCCTGGGGAAACTCCCAGTTTGTCACTGGGGCACTGAATGGGGCCAGCAGCCAGCCTGGCAAGTCCTCAGATCTCAGCCAGGAATGGTTGTTGAAAGGAGCTTCACCAGGCACTCCTGACTGTAAGTTTTGGGAAATCAGAATTTCACTTTGATTTATTTCAAACATTCAGCTACCAAGAATAAAATAAGAATCTCTCGTATGTGTTTTGGAGAGCTAATAAAACGTATTTACAGGTCTGCAAAGTCCTTTGCCATGCACAATTAAATCAGCATTGCAAATCTATCCGAGCACGGTGCTCTGGCATCAGCCTCCAGATGACACGTAACATGTTTGCGGTTTGATGGCCTCCACTCAAAAGGCTGGCTACAATATTTTTATGTTTAGATTTATTTTTGGAGTTTATGGTTGAAAGATTTCAGCTCTGGGCAGCCTTTCCCATGGCTTTTAGCAGCGACACTTGCAGTTGTGTTTCACGTAATTAAACAGCCAACAATACTTAATGAAGAAATAAATAACATCAATAAAGTAGTAAATAATTATATGCAGGCAAACACCAAAGACATTATCCATCAGGCAACAGCTGTGAGCATTAGTTTTGATTAATCAATAATGTTGTACAATAGGAGCAGGAATGCTGGCCAGGCCTCTGGGGGAATCACCTACGCTTTTCTAAGCAGCAAGCATTGTGATTTTAAGCAGAACTTTCAGCAGAATCTTTAATTAAATGTAACAGCCAAGAGCTCCTCCAGCAGCAATGCTGCACTTCTCAAAGCCCACCGAGCAGCTGGAGTTTACCCAAGACCCATTTAAGGAATTGTCTGCAGCTGGGAAGGTTTCTTGGGTCTGTGTTGGGGGATGCCAATAGGGTACCACATCCATCAGTGAAGGCGCTGTTGGGCCAAAGGTGCTTTGGTGGGGTTTGGTGACCTCCCGGCAAGGGGCCAGCAGTGCCGCTTGGAAAAGGGGCCTTGGCTTGTGCCTCCAGGGAGAAATGAGCTGGAGCTTTTGGCTCTGCCTCCAGCAAGGTGGTAGCAGGGCACGTCTGCCCAGCCTGCAGCTGGAGCCCACGAGGCCTCATCCCCATCCGGGCAGCTCTCGGAGCAAGCGCCTGTCCTGTATTTTGTTTCCAAATGTAAATGCAGCTGAAATTTCCCACCCACGCTGCGGCTCCTCGGGAACCTGATGTGGGCAGGTTCCTGACAAAATCAGCAAAGTCTGGTTCGTCTTTATGCTCCTGGAAGAGGAGCCTTGATGAAGCTTCCAGGAGACATGGATCTCCTCCCAGGCATACCCCTATTCCTGAGCGCTCCTGCCACCAGCCCACTGAATTCCATGGCACCGCTGTCTGCTTGGGCAGCATCCCTGGATTGTGCTGAGAGGTTCTGCTGCTATCAGCCAGCCAGAGCATGGGCTTCTTCCTTTCCTTTTTATTTTTCCCCCTTCTTTAATGTATAAGGAGCTTTAAAAGAAGGTAAACCATTGAGAAAGGCTGATCACGGCACCAGATCCCAACTTAGACAAAAGGCACAAGGCTTTATAGCCCTTACCCCCTTAAAAGAGACAGAGGAGAAGGGACAGGAAGGGTTTCCAGAGCCTGTGCTCACATCTTGATGGTTTGTTCCTCATGAAACCAATTGTTGATGACTTCTTGGCGTCTGAATAAGCAACAGCACCACGTTGCTTCCACCATGGGTCCAATGCTGGGGACACCTCCCCACCAGCAGAGACAGGAGCATGAGAAGGGAGTGAAGCGAAGGCTGTAGCTTGGCTTGACATGAACAAAACAGATGTGCAGACCCACTCCTGAAGGGTTACTTTAATTCACTGAGATGGCAGATGCACATAGGAATTTCACAAGGATGAGGCACATGGGTTTGTTGAGCTAAAAATGGCAAATCTCCAGAGAGGGATGGACAGGGAAAGCCCTTGGCTCTTGTTTGAGAAATGGAGGTTTGCAGAAGGTAATGGGGGGAGCATCCACATGGCTTAACAACTCAAACAGTGCCCAAAGACCAGTCTTGAAGCCTTTTTTTCCAAGCCTTATCAGCAGGAAAACCAGGAACAGAATCTTGCATGATAATTGCTGATAGCGCAACAAACCCCAGAGGGTTTCCTTACCCGCTTCTCAACATGCAGGCACTAATAAACTCCTGTGTTAACATTAATATTCCTGATAGTCTCTGTGGGCTCCTTCTCCCAAACGTGAATCTCATTAACATCTGCAAACCCAAAGTAAATTTGTGGGCGTTTAAAGGTGTATCCTGTAAATTGGGGGGTTGCTGCCTGCTCACAGCCCCTCAGAGCACCCGCCAGCCAGGTATGGTAGCACTGACTGCACCTCCGGGGTCTGGCATGGCAAATGGGTGCTGCCAAATCTGCACAAATCTGGTTACATCCCAGATAATGCCCTGTGAAAACTGCTCACATTTCTCCTTCAAAATCAGCAGATATGATTGTGGTCTCCTCCCTCCTTGTGAAGGATATGTGGGGTGTTCCCAGGGGCACAGAGCACACCTGTGCATTTCTCTGTGGATGCTAAGGCTGATGAGGATGAATTGACTGTGTTTCTTGCAAAACAAAATCTCAGTTTTGTGGTTTTAAATAATTAATACTGTGTGGGTAGCCTATAAAACTCAGGGCTTTTCCTTTCCCTAGAAGACAGGAAAGCATATCAATAAGCCACAGGGTAAAGGCAGGGTCTGGAGTTCTTTTTTTAGTTTTATCACATTCTTTCACAGAGTACCCCTATTGCCTTCTTCAGGAAGAGTATTTATGGTAGATAGTAATTTGGTCAATGTGCTAAATTAAAAAATTACAGGTAAAGAATAAGTTTTTGGTATGATATGGATCTCTCTCCAGAAAAGCAGCAACTTAGTAACAGCTAAGATATTGACATGACTTCAGAATAAAGACTTATTCTAGGTCCAATTGTAAAATACCTTAAATACTACTTTTTCCTCACTGGAATAAGGTTTCTGCAGAAGTTTTCTTCCCAAGCAGGCAATATTTGGCATCTTACACACTGCATCAGATAAGACAAGTGGATGATGTTCAGGTATTTCTCTGCAGTCCTGTTATTCCTGCTTTGTTTTATTGAGATGAAGCTCTGGATTCCTAAACCTGGGAAGGGCAAATCTCATCAGGCCTCCTCCTTTCTTGCTGTCCTAACCCTGTGGTTGTCACTGGCTGTGCTCAGAATGGGTTTTCCCTTGGGTTGCTGTTTTCTGGTAGTTTTGGTAGGGGTGGAAGCGCTGCTGCCAGGCGCGGTGCCCAGCAGCCAGCTCTGGCTTCCCTGTGGCTGCCACCAAGGATCAGACTGTCCTCTGGTTTCAGCAAAATTCAGGGCTTGGGAGTGAGATCTTTTCGAAGGATTGCAATTTTTAGATCCTTTTTTATTGCTAAGATAGGTAAAGCACCTCTCAAAGTCATTATTCAAATGTGGCATATGTTTTGCTGTGAATTTTCTGTAGAACTCTTTCCAGTGATTTCCAAAATAAATGAGACTTTGCATAGTACTTTTTCCGTATTTAACATTGCCTTCCTGGCTTTGCAGCCAAGGCTTCCTTTTAAAGGCATGTGCATGAGATTATGCAATCGTAGTATTCCGGATACCCAGAGCAATTAAAATAAATCAGGCTAGGTATAATGAAGATGAGCCAAAGCATCTGTTTCTCAAGAGGATTTAAAAAAAAACCCCACCAACACTATCATCCCCAGGGGCCTGGATCCATGGTGGTTAGACCTCAGAGATTCTTGTACTTCAGAAATGGGTCCAACACCCACTTGGATAAGAAAAGGAGGAGCTGCAAAGGAGGAGAGGGCTCTCTGGTATGGCAACTATCCCTGCTCCCTGCAAACAGCAGCTGGATAACCCCCTGTGTTTGGCAAAGCTGGACTTACAGATTAATTCCACTTCCCTTGTAGTGTTTTAGTTTGATGTGTGTACCTGGATGCTCGAGAGGAGGAGGAATTATTTCTGCATCCTCTCCAGCGTTTACCATACACATCTTGTGTTTATAACCCGTAGTTATTGAAGGTGGTGCCTCAGCAGGAGGTGCCGAAACGTCCATCCTCCCAACACCAGTGCCAAGGACCACAGTGACCTTGGGACACAGGAGCAGTTGCTTATTGGGCCACTTGTCCTGTGAGACAAGAAGGAGCCTTCAGGCCTGAGGTACCAGGAGCTATTCTGATTTGTTTCCCCCTCCACTGCCACTTGGCACCAGATGCCATAAGCTGTTTTCAGGCAAAACCAGGAATGAGGCGAGGTGTGGGACAGTCCCCAGCAGGTTGTCTGCCAGGCTGCCTTGCTTAGGTAGGAACGGCTCGAAACAGCTTAGCCAAAGGTTAAATATTGCTAAACTGTACCAGATGATTGACCCATCAGCTTTGTGACATTCATAGCTCAGGTAAAGGATGAAGACATGGGAATAACTGCAGAAGAGACTGCTAGCGCTTACCAGGAAAAAATCTGCATGCAAAGGGAAGAGCAAGTCATGGTGGTGGACACACCAGCCCTGCAGGTAGTCAGGGGACCTCAGGAACCCTTTCTCTGTGTCACTGCATCTCATCCTAGTGCTGGCAAGAAAGATCTCAACAACTGGGAAGTCAAATGTCCTTGCACAAACCAAACTGGGGAAAATGGAAAAACTCAGTCCCAAAAGAGGTGAGCAAGAATTGTCACAAGCACTTAGGCATTAGGAAGGCAGTCAAAGTCAGTAAGGAGGTGAAGTCCTCTGCTTTCATATGGGGGCAGGGCAGAACACAGCAAAATTTGAGTTTGGCTGGTGCATCCCCTGCCTGGGAAGCCCACCTTGCCCTGCCTTGCTCCCCAGCAGCACTGGCTGCTCCCTCTGAGACAACTGCTTACTGTTGTCTGGGGCCCACCAAATTTCGTAAAAAAAGAAGGATTTTCTCAGAAAAAAAAAAAAGCCATGACAGCTCAGAACTGCTAAGTGGAAAGAGGTCAGCTTGTTTACTTAAACCGATTTAAATCCGGCACGCTGAGAATAGCAACTTGCTTTGACCACTGACTTGGGTAAATATGGCCTGGCATTCTTACGGTGATATTTCCAGCCCCAGCTATCCCCATCATGCAGGGATATATATATATACACACACATATGTATATTTTCACTAAAAACAGTTGAGGTAAATTATTTGACAGGAGCTGGATGTGAAATGGCTGGTGTGCGTTTCCTGCGCGTCGTTCGGAAAGTGAAGCCCATCTAAAGTCCTACCAGGCAACGTCCCCTTCCAAGCTTTATGGTTATAAAAGAAACAGTTTGGTCACATTTAGGAACATTTCCAGTGGAGAAATTTTATTCAGGATTTGGTGAGAAGGCAGCTATTTTTAGCAGATAAATTAGCATGTTTTCTGAAGTGATCCACACAGAAAAGGACAGCCAGGGATCGCTCGCTGGACGGTATCAGCGTTTCAGCTTTGAAATGACAATTCAGCCCTTGTGACGTGAGATGAAATGATCTCCGTGGCCTCGGCTCCCTCTTTCTTCCGCAGCCGTCCACGCTGCCACCACACGTAGCCAGACATAATTTTACACAAGTAGAAGACTGTGCTCTGAGCCAATATACGAGTCGTACCTGACTGAATATTGCCGTTTCAGAGCCACCATCTAATCACATTTTTCAGGCCGTGTGAACAAAATAATGTTGTTATAATTACACCGAGTGTTTTTGTGTATGCGCGCATGTGTATTATATATGTATAATGACATTAGGATGATAATATAGCTGTTTCTATTAGCTCTGTGGTATTAATAAGGTATGACAGAAAGTTATTTGATACCATTTGAAATCCCACTTGCATTTTCATATTGCTCTCAGATGTAATTCAGGGACTTGATTTTTATGAGTTATGGCTCTGATGTCACTTGTATTTTTGCCCGTAATAGGTCCCACTGGAGCAAAATTCATCAGACTCAATTAACAGCATCTGAAAAGTGTATCTTGGTTAGCAACCGATCAGGCAGAAATGGTGTGGGCTCTGTTTTAGCTGACCCATCACCCTGTGCCACTACACGAGACCGGCTTTGCAGGCAGCAGTTAGCAGCCGCTGCAGCTCAGTTACTGTGAGAGTAAAGCAATTATTTTGGGGGCTGCTCAGCTGCTGGTTCTTCCCGTCCCATGGCTGCACCCCTTGCTATGGGTCTCAGAATACTCTGCAACCCTCTGGCCACCCTCCTACCTTCTGCACATGCCGGTGATCCAACCCACCAGTCATTATTGTATCAGTGAATATCTTGATACTCAGTGGTGATAATTTTCCTTAAGCAGCCTGGTCTGGGAGCCCTGGGGCAGTGGGGTGCTCGTTCCAGGTGAGCTGCTAGCAGTGCTACGGGGGAATTAAAAACACCAGGGCAACACAAAGAAATGCAAGGTAAATAAAAATAACTCCAAATGCACATATGAATGGAAGACTGGGGTTTGAAAGCTGATCTCACGTAGGGTTTTCTGCTTGATTTGGTCACTTATTGGGGCTGGTGGATCTTTCGTAGGGAAGAGAAATGCTCTGACTCCTGGTATTATTAATGCTTTGAGCTGGTGATTTGAACATCTGATCTAAAGGGCCCCCAAAGTGAGACACTGATCCCAAAACTTGCTGAAGTGAACATGGGGCCTCATGGCAATTTCACAGGGCTTTGCATCCCATCCTGTGTGCTGAGCAGGAGCAGAGGCTGGCATCACCCTCACAGCCCTGCTGTGACTCCATTTCCCACCCTGGGCACTCCCCATAAAACTCCTCCATGTCTTAAAAGCCTGGAAGAGAAGAGCTCCGAGTAGAGAATGAGTGAGGGAGCTGGAGCCCCGAGCACTGCTGGCTGCCCCCCCGTGCAGGCACAGCCCCGTCGCAGCGTGGGTCAGGCTGCGTTCCCTTCCAAGCACAAAGCCGGGCTTCAAGACTCCAATTGCTTCCTGTCTCCCAACATGCCTGACCACAACTATTTTTAATTGTAAGGCATGAAAATAAAGTTATTTAATAAATTAACGCTTCAAATGCTTTTTGGTTCAACTTTGGCTGTTTATTTGGACCAGTCTTATTTTGGCTTCTATGCAGTCATTTCCAGCTACCCCTCTGTTTGATCCCCATCTTATTTCCTTTGTAATCTACTGATCTTCTGTTGTTATCATTGCTGTGTTTGATGGTTTTGCATTACTTTATTGACTTGGTATACTGTAGACTGCTTTTTTTTTTTTCCCTTTTCACTGAAAATAGCCTTTTATGAGAAGCTTAAGCAAAAGCCTGGAATGTCCAAAGGAAAGCACAGAAACATTACAACATTTTGCACATTTCTTTTGGCCAGAGAAAGTTACAAAATATTCATATGAAGAAACTTATTCAGTGCCTGCAGGACAAAATCCAACTTTTGATAATATGAGGAATTTCAATTTCTGCTATAAATAGGCTCTGTATTTCTTTTTTATTTATTATTTTGAAATATAAAGAGTTTTCCGGGAGGGAGGGGGAATACAATTGCTGCTATACAATTGCTGTCCGAGCAGTGATTGAGTATGCACACCCTCACTTCTGGGAAAATGTACTCCTTTGCACTGCCACAGCCTCTGGTGCTATCCCATTCCAAATGCTGCCAACATTAGAAACTCAAACAGGATGGTCCTACCAGCCAGCAGCACTGGATGAAGCGACACCAAGGGCTGGGGGCTGGAGCCATGAGGATAGAGGGTGAACCCTCCTTTTGTTCGTGCTGGGCCCCTTCTCCTGCCCCACAGACAATGAACTCCTCTACAACTGAAGGTTAGGTGTGGTCCTGCAGGAGCTCAGAGCATGGAGTAGTGACTTGGGTGATCCCACAAAACCCTGGCCTCCCAGCGTGCTGCACAGATCAGCCCTCTGCTGAGAGCACCAAAGCATGCCCTTGCCTGGTTATTCAGCCTCACCACCTTCTTCATAGTGGTTGTGTCACCATGGTTTGGAGGGATGCTTGGAGGAAGACTGTGGCTGGTGGGAGGGATGGGGCTCTGCAACTATCAGAGCTGTGAGTGATGCTCCGTGCAGTGGGGAGGAGCTCAGGGCTGGCATGGGGACTGCCAACAGTGCCCAGGCTGCAGCTGCTGGGGTAGAAGCAGAGGGATTTGGGCATGAATGGAGATGGGAAGTTCTCTTTGATACTTGATTATATATTGTGGGAAAGGAGCAGCCGTACCTGCCTGAGATAAAGAAAACGAATAAACAAATAAAAACCTGTTTGTGCCCAATATATTGTAACAATCGTTTGAGGACTGTTTTATCTGTGTGAGAATACAACCCTGATTAAACATGTCAAGGTGAGTGAAAACAAAGGTGAATTGCTGAAGAAATGCGTGTTATTCTGGCCAGGAGTTCACGGGGGGTGAAATGGAGCAGCACTCCCCGTTCTGCAGGGATGTGTCGAGGTGTGGGTCTCACTTGCATCACCTCCCATACCTGCCCAGCCCCTGACAAACATCCTCCCCCCCGGGGAATGAGCTCCGAAGCACCAAGTGACAAGACTTTAGTGGCCAAAAGGGCCGCTACTCGTAGCTCTCCTGAGCTGTTCTGGGTTTGCCCATCCAAGCCGCGCTGGTGCTGGGTGGAAGCCCAAGCACTGGTACCCGCTGGCTTCCTGCCGTCCTCAGCAAGCATCCCAGCCTGCCCCCGGTGCTCACAGCATTCTCACCGCTGTACGAGCCCTGAGGCCACAGAGCGGACAGGCACTCGGAGCGTCTCAAAAGGATACAGGGCAGGAAAGGTGAAACCTCTTACAAACTGTAAGGATTTGGTAATTCCTCCAGAGGAACCAGCAGAAAAGCAGCCTGCCCCTAGAGAAGCACCAAGCATCCCAGCCAGGCGCGTGCGCCGAGGATGTCAAGGTGAATCTCTCACCCTTTTGGCACCGGTGCGAGCCTTGCCCAAATTCCCGTGCCTGCTCCGTTCCCGCTGCCCGGAGCCAAGCGAGTCCTCGCCTGCGCCTCGCATTGGGGTTCCCGTCACCGAACACCACGGCTTGCAGCGGGGTGGGCCGCTCGGTCCCAGCGGGACTTGTGCACCGACCGTCCCCCGCTGTCCGGCACCGCTGTCCCTCTGTCCGGCACCGCTGCCCTTCTGTCCCGCCCCGCCGCCCGCCAGGGGGCGCCCCGGCCGCGGCGCCACCGCCCGCACTTGTTGCTGCCCCCCGCGGCGCGCGCTGTGTCGTGATGCACGCGGCGCTGACGTCACCGCTGGCGTCATTATTAACGATTTCACTCATTTATTTATTTATATGCTCGTTTATTTGCTTATTTAATTATTTATTTGTTTCCGCCTCACGGCGCCCCGCTGGGGCGGCTCCGAGCCTGTGCCCGCCCTTGCCCCCCTCCTCCTGGGATCAGGGCCCACGGAAGGGGCTTGGGAGGGGAACGAGCCACAAATTGGGAAGAAAGTGCCGCTACTGAGGAAAGCGGGTTGGGGGGAGTTGGTCCCCGCGGAGCCGCTTTGTAGTGCCCCCTCCCCCTCCGCCCCGCGGAGCCGGGCTGGCTGCGCTGGCGCGCAGTGATTGAGCTCCCCGGGGAGAAGGGCGAGAAGGACAGAGCTCCCCGAGAATAACCCGCCCGGCCCTGTCCGGGGATGGGAGGATGGGGGCTCCGCGGGCGCGGGGGGGCCGGGCCGCTGCGGCATCTACCTGCGGAGCTGCAGCTCCTGGGGCCCCGATGGGAACTTTCCGTGCCCGGCTCTGCGGGCGGCCCTTGCGCCGGTGCGGAGCCAAGTGCGGAGCCGGCGGTGCCCGCCCCTGTCGCCGGCCGGGGCTCTCCGCGGCCGAGGCTCCCGGCGGCGCCCCGAGCTGCCCGCGTCAGGATCGCGGAGGCTGCGCGGGATGCGCAGAGCCGGCGGCTCTCCCCGACGTGCGGCGCCGCCGCAGGGGGCGGGCGGGGCGCAGGTTAAGGGGCCGCCCCCCTC
>VZRR01000969.1:0-29721 GCA_013398015.1 Oreocharis arfaki
TGCAGAGGGCTGGAACTGGATGAGTTTTTAGTACCTTCCAACGCAAACCATTCTGGGATTCTATGATCCTGTCAGACCCTTTCTCTTCATCTCATCCTACCTTGTGACATTCACAGGCTCTTCCCCTACCTCTGACCTCATCCTGCTTTCTCAGCTGCAGCTGCTGTGGTCCTTGCCCTTGCTGTGTTCCTCCCGAGGTGCTGCTTCAGGTGCAGCTGTGCCAGAAGAGCCCCAGGGACCCAGGTAGGATGGTGGGAAGTCCCTGGTTGGGGTAGGACAGGGCTGATCCAGAGCCCTTCCCTTCCCCCAAGGCCTATCCTGGCAGGGGCGGGGCAGGGCAGCAGCTCAGCCCGGCTGGGGATGGAACCAAATCACCTTCCCAAAATAAAACAACGCTGGTGCACTTTAGGCAGATTTCCTACGCCACAGCTGCCCAAGGTGTGAGCACAGCAGTGTCCTGGGCACTTCCCTACCTGCAAGCCAAGTGCTCCACAGGCAGCACACGGCCCTGTCCCCCAGGCAAAAGGATCACGTCCTCTCACCAGTCCTTGCTGTGCTTTGTGCAGGTTCCTGATGAGCAGAACTAAGCACGAGCTCCACTGCTCTGCAGGGTGAAGCCCAGGAATGGCTGTGGTGTACAAACCCCAGAGGTTCTGGTTATGGAAGAGGCCAGCCTGACCTTCCTACACGTGAGTTTATTGTGCTGTTGGAGTGTCTGGTGCTTTCTTCCCTTCACTAGAACCATTCCAGGATCAGTGCTTGTTTGACCCTCTGGCTTCAGGACATAGATCTGTCACCCCTGGAAAAGAGACCCTCAGCAGCTGACCCTGCTTTCAGCCCAGCATTATCTGCCCTCCCCTCTTGCAGTCCTTTAGTGCTGTGTTCCCAGTGGAGACACAAAGTTCAGTGCTGAACAGGAATTTGGGGTAGGAGCATCTCCTGCCCACTGGGCTGGTGCAGGGAAACAGAGGAGCTTGGTTTCCACAAATGGTGATAAAACCCTGTGTGATCAGATTTATAGCGGCCACATACGAGGAGAGTTGGATGTGGAGGATTTCTCACTGCTACTGGCAGTGGCTTTTATTTTAAGCCTGTTCACTTTTTTTTTTTTACATTAAAAATTTTATTACAAAAAATGTTAACAGTAAGGCAGTTTCTCAGTTGTCAGTCACTGTGAGCCCAGACAGTTTTCAGTCATGTTTAACACAAAACCAGATTCACACAGGAGCCACACTGGGGATCCAAAAGCCCTTTGAGAAATGATGGGGTAAGGCAGAAGCAGCAGCACCAGTCAGGGTTGGATGCATGGACACCACTGCAGTGGAGGGAGAGGAAACAGGGATTGTCTGCAGTTTGAAAATCTAAGCCAGCCCTACTGTCATGATCTGGAACATTCCTGATGTGCCTCAGCAGATTCGAGGTTTAATTTTGAGGGATTTTTTTTTTCCCTTTAACCAAGTGAAATTTTCTACTGTCAAAAGTAGAAAATTCTTTCCTGAAGAATTATCTGTGAGTGGTTCACTGCTTTAAGAAGTAGTGCACCAGAACATTTGTGCTCCCCAAGCAATGCCCCAGACTGATGCTGTTTCACACTGCAAGTACTCACTGGCACTGAGGTGAGGGAAGGAACTGCTGAGCAAAATTCCCCAACTCTGGCTTTTTTTTCCCACCTTTGGTGAGTGTTGAACAGAGATGGGACAGCAGGAGCAAATGCAGGTGTTTTCCACACCTGTTCCTGATGGCATTAGAGAGGTTTTGGCTTGTGCTCCTTTACAAGGTAAGACTGGCTTCCCTATGAGCATTTATGGATGCTCCAAAGGCAAGACTTCCAACACCACAGTGTTCACTGTACCCTTGGACTTGCAGGGATGGGGTGGGAGGTACCTGCAGCCATGATTACCTCTTTGGTGGAGCTTAACAAGCTAAAAGAGATGGGAAAGAGAAAAGAGAGAGCCAAGGATAGGAGCAGAGATGGATGAAAAAGTGAGAAAACTCAGGGAGGCACACATGTTATGGGTTTGGGTTTTTTTAATTATTACAATTTTAGTGCTCAAAGATCAGCTGTGCTAACCCAGTTCTGGGGTGAATTTATTTAGATCAGCTCCTGCTCTCAGTGAAGGAGCAGATGTGAGGTGGGACTGTGCAGACTCTGTGTTCTCAAGTTATGGATGGACCTTGTTTCCCAGCTGCCAAAAGCCAGGCAAAATTCAGGAAGGTGCAGGGCTAAGGATGGACAGTTCTCTGGGTCCCACTGCTACCAGGCTCAGTAGAAATTTAACAAACTATTTTCCAGCAAAGACTTTTTAAAGTGTCTTCTGAACGTATGCAGTTCCTCCAACTATAGTACCTTAAACTGCATTCCCAGTATTCCAGAGGTATTTCTAGCACGTTGAACAATAAGTTTTGTACAGTTTGGCTCAATGGCCAAGCTTTTATTGAGGCAGAAAATCCAATTAACCAAAATTGGAATTTTTCCCTTGGTAAAGACTTCAGGCTTGACCCCTAAATCAGTAAAATCATCATCATCCAGAAAACTGGACTGTTTAGGTAGAGGCAGGTGCAGCACCCTTCAGTTTTTGTCCTCATGCTATTGAGATATTTGGATGTTCTGCTAAAAATCCTGCTGTGGAAAGGAAAGGGTTCAGGAAAGTGAGTCTGCAGCTGAGAAAGGTTCAGGACTATAAATAGGCTGGGAGTTTCTCCTGAAACCTCGAGAGCTGGGAGAAGGACAAGGGGTGGGGAAGCATTCTGTGAGGACTCTGTGTTACCTCAGCACCTGAAGTCTCAGAACCAATTTGAAATTCCAGTGTCCTAAGGCACAACAATTTTGATTAATGAAGATGGGAACATCCCCATCCCTGCTGCCCGAGGAGCAGAGGGAAGAGCTGGCTGCCAGGACAGAACAAAAGCAGCATTTGTTCGTGTGGACAAACATTGCAGAAGTGGAGGGATGATGGGCTGTGGGTGTTCCCAGGCTGCTCTGACGCTGTGGAAGCATCCTGGCTCTGCCTGTGGAGCTGCTGGCTCATGTGGTCAAGATTAAGAGCCAAATTCTCCACAGAGGCTGAGAAGGAAGACAAGTTTGAAAAGTGGGGCTTTTGTGGAAGTGGAAAACCAGGCTAAAACATGGTAATAACCTGTTTTCCAGAGAAAAAACACAGCAGGCCTGCAGTGGTCAGGCACTCTGGGAAAGCAGAGTCGAGTGTCTGGGAATTAAGGACTAGGAATGGGTTTAATTCAGCATTCCTTAGAAAGGAGCCCTCCCAGGGCCCTAAGCCTGCCCTGGGCCTGGCAGGGGTGAGGAGGACTCCGGACAAGCCCTGGCTGCCCACAGTGCTCAGAGGGATGATGGTGACAGGAACACCACACACAACACCACTGTAAGTTGTGGCCCTCATCTGTATTTCGTCCTTTTTTTTTTTTCCAGTAACACTCGTCAGCCTCAGTATTTTCTGTCGATAAAACCTTGGGGGATTTGGAGGGAACTAAAAGCACGTTTGTCCTGTCCACAGCTGCCACAGCGGCCTGGAGTGGAGTGTTTGTTAGTCAGTTGTAAACTGGCAGCTGTGTGCATTCCACACCCAGCGGGCACGCCGGGGCCCAGGCTGCGTCATTCCAGCTCCGATAACGTGCACGGCCGGCGGAATTCCTGTCCCCGCTCGTGGAGCCATTTATTGGATACTGCAAAGACACAAAGGCATTGGATCACTGCACCCGCTCAGCTCCTCTTCTTCTGAACCTAACCGTGCTCCAGGCCAGCTTCTGGTTAAGCACAAGATTATCTTAATTTTCTAATGGGTTTTAATCACAGAACTGGGTTTGGAAAGGGCCTTAGAAGACTGTCTCATTCCAACCCCACTGCTGTGCACAAATCTGTGAAGTTGGTCCAATAAAAAAACCAACCAAACAACAAAAAAGCCTTCTGGTATGGCTGCAAAGCTACAGAAAGATTCTTAAAGTAGATACAGTATTACACTGACTTTATACAGGTAACGAATGGAATATATTTAACATACAGGGAAACAGGAGGTAGATAAAGTAAATTAAATAGATTTCTTTACAAAGAACTTAATTTCTGAAGTGCAGAGGAAAAAGAAAGCCAAGCCATGCCCCCAGCACAGCATGGGGGGTCAGAGGCAGGTACTCACCCCATTTGTTTCCCACTAGCACCGGGCAGGCCGCGTGCCGTGTGCTGTAATCGCCTTCTCCGCTCGGGAAGAGGTTGTACCAGAACACAGCTGTTCCCTGGGGAGGGCAGGGAACACTCAGCCCTTGCTCTGCACAACGCAAGCTTTCACACCAGCTCACTGAGGGATAAGGCAAAGGTGGCTGCATTTGTGTTCCAGATTCTCCTTTGAAACTGAAGGCTCTTTTCCATATCCTAGCATTTGCCTCCTTAGGAGTAAGTCTCCTTTGACTTACTGTATGGCTGTAGACTTGGCTCTTAATTTTTTTTTGAATCCTAAGTCAGTGTCATTCAACTCCTGACCAGTTTGAGAAAGCTCATTTGTTTTGCTCATTTTTTACTAAAGATGAGCAGCAGGCCAGCAAACACAAACCTTGCTTGAAGAAAAAAACTGACAGGAGAATCTCCTACAGCTGCCTCAAGACTAATCAACTTACAGATTTGAGTGCTTTCAATATGTGTTTTGAAGTATTTAAAATGTTTTGCAGTATCGCCAGCACAGGTGCAGTTGCTGCACTTAAGGAAACTCATAGCACTGTTATGGCAGCACAGAGGTGCTTACAGTTATTTTAAAGGTTCACGTTGAAGCTCTGTGTGGTGCCTGTTATGTTTGAGTAGGGGGGAAGGACGGGTTTTATCTGCTGGATAAATCCTGCTCACCTTTTTTGGCCAAACGCTGGCTCCCACTTCAGGGAAGACCGTGGCTCCCCCTGCTGACACATCGCTCATCTGAACAGGTGGGGAAGCACAGGTGAGTAGAGTTCAGGCTGATAAAATAAAACTTTTTAGTAAAAGTGAAGTTTAATTTCGACATAAATCCCTTAAAAAGGCCAAGCCCGCTCTGTTCCCAGTGCAGTCCCAGCCTTGTCCCTCCCACTCGAGTATTAACATTATGTATTATTGAACATGCTATAAACACTGATGCAGACACAAAAATAAACAGGCAGGCAAATAATTTCAGCTAATGCTCAGATATGGGAGAAAAAATCCTCCTTAAGACACATGGAAGGACCACAAAGTCTGGGTAAGATGACCCCTATATGTATTACCCCAAAGTTAGTGGCTGCTTCACTTGCAAGTCCCTTCAGTAAAAAAGAATGAAAAAAAAAAAAAAAAGTAATTAAATCATTCAATGGTGCAGAATATGCAGTGACAGATGGCAGAAGTGTATCACTTACATAAAACAACCAAGTAGCAATTCTGTTGCCTGTTCCCAATTCCTTAAAAGCATCTGGCTCATCTTTCTGTGAACAAAAGCAGGCAGATTCCATCAGCGTTCCTTTCTGGTTGCTGAGAGCAGCCAATGACACACAGCTGCTGAGCCAGCAGCACACAGCAGACTCATGCAGAAGAATTAGTCCAACCCCCTGATTTGGAAGGAGGGCAGGAGTGCAATAGGAGTGAATCTATTAATTTACATAAACCAGGCACGTTGAAATTCTGTAGGAGAGGGAGGAAGGGAGGGCATCAAGCCCAGATTTCTAATGGGTAAGAACAACTGTGCTGTCTGAGGCTGAGTCCATAAATCCTCCTCAGAGCAAACTGAATTATTTAATTACACTCATCCCCCTTGTCCTTGGCAGCAGCCAGGGCAGCTCTCGCTCCCAGGGGCAGCTGGGACACCTCCCTGCCACGCTCCACTTTGGATTCCAGCTGGGAAGCAGGGAGGGAGCCTCAGTGACAAACCAGGCAACTTAAGAGGTGTTTAGCACTTGACTTACAAGAATGAACCTCATTTTGATGAGTTTTGATACCAGCTTCTGTCACACCTCTGTTTTTAAACCCACCCCCTGTGACCACAATGGGTGTGCACTGAAATTCCAGCAATTGTTACTCCAGGAAACAACGCCAGTGTTTCCAAACAAAACCTGTTTATCAGTTGCAATGCCTTGGAGCTCGTGCTTGCAGAGCAGAGATCCTGACTCAGAGCTGGTGGCTGGGACTGGCAGGGTTAAGGTTAATCTGAAGGGAATTATGCCCAGTAAATAACCAACTGAATTTCAGCAGTCTGCAATTTAAGCTGGAATAAAACAGGTGGGGAATTTAAATCCAATTCAAAACTTAAGGAGAGTGAGATAAGACTTTTTCCAGTTGTCAGGAGTGTGCTGGCACTCAGCTTACAGGTAATAACCTCCACAGGTTCAGCTGGTGGTTTAAAGGGCTTTCTCCGTGGACATGGATTAGGAAAGGAGAAGAGCTACAAAATTTAATGCACATTGAAGAACAGAGAGTGTGCCCCAGCCCAGAGGCCCAGGCTTCAGCAGGTCTAGCTCTCCTCCAGCTCTTTACTTGCCCGTGCAAAGTCAAAGTGGGGCTCATACTGTCCTCCCACTCCATAATTTGCCACCTGAAAAAGAGAAACACAGCGCTTGTGAAGAAGAAAGAGGAGAAGACAAAACCGGACTTACCCTTCCAAAATCAAAATGAGGCTCATACTGGCCTCCTACGCCGTAGTTGGCTACCTACAGTGGAAGGAGAAGCACAGGGTCTAGTGAATCAGTATTTATCCAGGCAGGAGTTCGACTGTCAGCTACAACCTTTGCACAGATGAAGTTTAAACACCAAGCCCCAGGAAATGTCAAGCCTCTGTCAGCTACAGGAGCACATCCAAGACTGGCACTGCAGGATGCAGCGTGCTCCAGGGAAGGAATCTGCTGCTTCCCAGGGCAGAAAAGAGTTTTTCTTCTACAGAAAACTCTTCAGCCTCTGTTCTCTTCAAAACATGTCATGGTGCTTTTACATCATCAAATTTTAACCAGTTTTTGACCTACATTTGACTGTGTCAATAAAGACAGTTCCCTGTTCTTCTTGCCAATCAGTTATAAAAAAATACCCTCAATTTTTAACCAGATCCGTGGCCATTTTATCACCAGGAGCCTTGGCAGTGTGGCAAGGAGCACAGCAGGCTTCAGAACCACTCTGTGGGGGTCCTGCTTCCTAGGTACTCATGCTCTGCTCACAGTCAGGGAAGCAGCTGCTCATTTAAAGGCCTCGAGCAAATAAACAAAAGCACTTCTGAAATTACAGTTTACTCAAATCACACACATAGCCAGGGTTTCCCACACCCCGGGGACACCAGACACACTGGTGGCCTTCCCTGAGTACAAGTCAAGCTAAACTTTTAACTGGCTCCAACAGCAGCAAAGTTTGGCCCTGCAGCCATGAAACTCAAGTTTGTCTAAATAAAAAGGAATTACACATCCAGAGTTTCAGTTATCACAGTTTCCTTCCAGCCCCAAACAGCCCTTTCACACTGAAGAGCTGCTCTGCAAGGACAACTTTGGTTCCTCCCCCCTGTAAATAAGTGAGTCTTTGTGGCCACCCCCCCCCGAGCGAGCACATCCATGCACAGTGAGATGCTGAAATGCTGAGTGCCATCCAGCACCAAACCCCCCCTGACACTCACCTGCAGCTCCTCTGCTGTGGAGACATCCAGGCCCGTCAGGTCCTGGATCCTGGTGTTGATGCGGGACACCACCGGGCTCTCGTACCCCGACAGCCACGCGCTGGGGGGGGACAGTTAGTGACACGTGGCAGCAACAGCGGCACAGCAGCAACACTTGGAGTTACTTGGAACGTGAGAGTAGCTCTTAGGACTTGTCAAGAATCTGGCAGCATGACCAGAAGTATTCCCAGGGCATTGCAAAGCCCTGAATTCCATGAAGGTGCTTTCTAGAAAGACCAATCCCAGCAGTGCTTTGAGGGAGCTCTGTAACCAAGGGCCTGAACTCCCACCCTGGGCTGAAGGAAATGCTCCCAACAGTGCTTCAAGCTGTTTTTTAAACCAGGCACACAGTTTTGCTCTTACCCCACTCCCAGCAGCTAATTCAGCCCCCAGTGGGGGGAGAGGTGTTTTGAAGCAAGATTTGGGAAAGGACCAGCTGAGTTACTGTATTTGTCTGTGCAGCTGTAACTCAGCTCCCCGAAATGCCACACACATCCAGGCCAGCACTCTGTGAGCTGCCCTTTCTCATCACTTACCCCTGCAATGCTACTAAAAATCATCCTGAAAACAATTAAATAATGCATTGAATTGAACAATTTCTACCAGAACAGCTCATTACAAATCTGGTATTTAGCACATGCTTCAGGTACACAGTGATTTTTAAGGGGGGCAAAAACCCCAAACAACCCCTTTAAAAAAAAAACAACAACTAAATGTGGAAGGTCAGCCTCAGTTTCAAGGGCATCTTTCAAAATGTTTGCCTCCTACTGTGTATTAAGAGTTTTTCGTTCTGAACATCTGCTCACCTGATGCCTGTTTCTCTTGCTGCTTTACTCATGCCAACCACTGCACCTTCATTTTACCCTGGCAGCCCCCTGCACTAATATGGGTGATAATACTGATGATTTGGGGCTTATTTTTCTCCTTTTTTGGGGGGGGCAGGAAAATGGAGACAGCTATTTCTATCTTTTTTTCCTAGCAGCTGACTCAGCTTTTGAGCTCAGCAGTGCTTCCTGCTGGACAGAAATCTCTGTGCCCAGAGCCCAGCTGGAAACTATCAGTTGCAGCATCCATGTATTTTTACTCAAACCAACCTTCACATCTACACTAAATTAAGGTTTTCTTTAATTTGTATTTAAAAAACCCATAAATCCCCAAAGCCTTTGCCTGGGAGGAGCAGTAGCATGACACATGACACAAGGCACTGACACAGGTTACAGAATCTCTACGAGCATTTTTTTCAGTGACAAAGGAACTATAAGATGAAAGAAATCAGATTTCTCAAGACAGACATGCACAAGCACATCCCCAGACCCATCCACTGCTGCACACTGTTAGTACAAGAGGGGTTACAACACGACCTGCTTTGATTTCAGGTGGCAGAAGAATGCAAAGACATGGATATGAAGCATTTACCGAACAAAAACCCCAAAAAGCAGCCATGCTACACAGCCACAGTGACCAGGTAATGCTCACAAGCAGCCCTAACCTCACATTTAAGGCACAAGAAAAGCCCCAACACACCCACCAGCTGCAGAGTGTAGGCTCTCTCTGCCTTTGTGCAGTCTGTTCATAAAGGCTTAAAGGAAAAAACCCAAAGAAAGGAAAACCCAAGCATTCTTGCTGTGTTGGTTATTTAGAGTGGCAATGAATGCTTCACCAGGAGAAAACTGCAGCCTTTCAGGAAGGGGAGTACTGTATGTATTTTAAAAATAAAATTAACTGCCTCAGCATACCAAGAAAGCCTATGAAAGGTGGAGGAACAGGGAATTGAAACCATATTCCAAGTGCCAGCCTGTCTGCTGGGTGCAGAGCAAAACCACAGGGCTACAGGGGGATTTAACCCTGCAGGTGGCATGAAACCTGCATCCATGGCTTTGCCTGCTCAGAGTATTCCAGCTGTCCCACGTCCCCTCCTCTGGTGCTGCCTCAGCTTGGTCCCTTGCTGACAAAAGTGCCTCGTTCAAAACAGTTTCTTCACACAAAGCTGGCTTTTCTCCTGCCCTTGTCTGTCAGAAAAAGAGAGTCCCCTGACCAGGGGTGCAGGAGGTGCAGCATCAACAGCCTTAAACATGCCCAGCAACTTGTTTTCTTTTAATATTTACATCATTCCAGCTTCAGTAACTGCACGCAGCTCTGCTCTTCCATGACCATCTGTCAGATGAGACACTGAATTTGACAGGTTCATTGCACTCCGTCGTATTTTTGACCAGTCCACCTCTGGGCCCTAACAAAAAAAGACAATTCCTGGGAAGCCCAAGCAGGGCAGCTCAAGATATCACTGATTTAGTCACAGAAGGATTTGGTATTTCCTTAACAACCACCACACAAGCCCTCAGTTCCCTGACCACACAAGTTTGGTGTTTTGCTGACCCACTTGGCTTTGTAAAAAGCCATCTCTGAACTGTTAGAAAAAACTGAATGCTTCCATTGGCATGCTGAATTCACACTGGGGGGGCTTTAAACAACTTTTATATGCATACAAATGGACAGGACTAATCACAGTGACTCATGGAATCGAGAAATGGCTGGGCTGGAAGCGACCTTAAAGCTCATCCCATCATCCCCCCTGCCATGGGCAGGGACACCTTCCACCAAACCAGGCTGCTCCACACCTTGGCCACTTCCAGGGATGAGGCAGCCACCAAATGTCCCATTTTCCTCCCTCTTACAATTCTGCATGAGGCACCTGAGTGATTTTTAATGGCACAATGCTTCTACACAGAACTAACTGCAGACCAAGCAGTACATGAAGGAAAAGCCAGACAATTCTCTGGAGCTACCGAACACACAAGGGCACATCCACCCAAAATCTCATCTCCTCAGCTGCACTGGTCAGTCTAGGAGCAGACATTACATCCCAACTACTTCTGTAAGGCACTGCCCACAAAATACTGGCATTTATGTTTAAAAGCCTTCTAAGCCACACTTGGTGTGCAGAAAAGTACCAGCAGAGACTCAACAGGGAGCGAGTAAAAGCCCAGCCTGGTATTTCTAAAGTGGAAACTTCTACCATGACGTGCTGCAAGCTGCCTGCTGGGAGGAGAGAGAAGGGGCAAAAGGCAGTTTTTCCCGTTAAAAGCAGTGTGGGAGTGGGTGGGATTATCCTGGTGCTGCACACGCGGCTCGGTGGTGCTGGCAAGGTGCCCCCTTCGCAGAGCTGCCACGTCCCACCGAGTGAACAGTAGCTCTCTCAGAGACAGGAATGCTGTAATTTAGGAGGGCATGTGCTGGGAAGGAATGTTTGGAGGGCGAAAGCAGTCATCTATTAAAAAATAAAGTGAGCATTTTTTGGTTTTCAGGAGCAATGATTCATCCGGAATCTGAACTGGCTCGAGCAGCTCCAAGGGAAAGATGTTTCTGGCAGTGCAGGAGAGCAGCAGGAACAGCACAGGCCCTCTAAATCGGGCTGCTGGGGGTGGCTGCTGCCTCCTACTCCAGATTTGGGTGTCAAGTTCTCTTGGAAAGTCCATACCCATCCTGCAAAGCTGCACATGGATGAAAGCAAAGGCAAGGGGAAGCAGGAGAAGGGCAGTCCCTCTCCACCCTCAAGGCTGTTCCTACCCTCAAAAAATGGTCTTCCCCAACTTCTTGGATGTTTCTCTACAATTTTAATTCCAGTTTCCAGTGAGAATCTGAATTTAAAATCCTAGTTCAGTAAAATGTGATTTACTTCTGAGAGTTCCTTGGGTACATTGGAAGGAAGTCCCACAGTGCCACATTTTTGAGCACCAAACCTTAGCAAGAATTTAAGAGTCCCATTCCCTAGGCTTTCTCCTGGGTTTTTAATTGGCCTTTAATGCTGGGTGGTGCCTTGTACTATTTTTTCTGACTGTGGCATCTGCAATACCTCAGGGAATAACACTTCCTACTAATGAAAAATCACAACTCTAAATAAAAAGTTCTTTCACTAAGCCTCATCTATTTAAATAGGGACCAATTATCCATCCCAATTTCCATCAGTTATCTGGTCACCTTCTGCAACTCCCATCATTAGCACATCAAGTTTGACCTGAGGGAATGTCCAAACAGATGAAGGAGTTTCCTCAGCAAATACCCAGAGCTGTCTGGCACAGAGGACAAACCCCACAAGTGAATAAATGAAGCCTTCAAAATACGCAGTGACAAATAACCGAGATAGGCAAGACATGGACAGACTTGAACACTGAAAACAAGAAATAAAAACTAAATGCAATGCATGTCCAACAGGAAGATGAACGTTCCTGAAGTCCCTCCGTGGGGGCAGTTTTAAGGAGGTAAGAGCTTCCCAGACAATTACCAAAGGATTCCCACCACCTGCGTGTGCCAACAAGCACACAGTCCCACGTGCTGAAAAGGTGTGAGGCATAAAAATAAATGTTTTCAACTTGCCACTAGAGTGGCCTTAAGGACCTCAGCTCCAGTGGTTTTCCAGTTTTCCTGAGACTTCTCGTCATTCCTGAATCAATCACCTTCCTGTAATCCCATATTTGGAAGCACTTTTACCTCTCTGAAGAAATTCACAGCTAAACTAAAGCCCTTCAGCTCCAGGCCATTCTCAGTTCAGGGCTTTGTTCAAAGCAGCTGAAAGAACTCTGGGTTTCTATTCAAGCAGAATCCATCGTTTCTAGCCAAGACGTTCCGTCGTTTCAACACGGAAATCCCTTAAAACCATCACCTAGCTTTAATGTGCAGTGCTCCCAGGAGTCTCAGCAGCTCCTAGCTCTAAGCAGGTGTGGACACCAACGTTTAGGAGCAGAGGTGAGCCAGGCAGGTGCCCCATTGCCCTGGGTGCCAGCAGAGCCCCACGCCCACGTTTAGTACGTTAGTCACAGCACACAAGCCATGCTCAGCCAGAGAGGGCACTTCCACCTGGGAATGCCACCCCGACAACCAATCCCTACTTCAGCAGACCACGTGCTTTGTTATGTGGCAGCTCAGCTTGCTTTAGCCCACTCTCTTGGAAAGAAAGGCTGAAGAATAAGAAAAGTTACAGAAAATCCCTGCCCACGTTCAGCGCTGAAGCAGCACGGCCCCAGGACACACTTCCTCGGACAAGGAATCCCTTCCCCTTACCTCTTAGAGACTCTGTAATGTGCTGTGGTCAGTTTCCCAGTCTCAGGGTCATGAACAGTAGCACGGCTCAGCTACAAAAAGAGAAAGGACAAGGCTTACCCACCTCGCAGGCTGCTTTTGGCCAAGCCCCAGGTGTTTGAAAGGGTTCCGATTGGTCCGGATGCGATGCTCGCAAATTAGCAATGGTTGGAAGGGCAACACAAGCTGCAGCTGCCATGTCCAAATCACAACAAATTGGTTGGAATAATTTGGTTAGATTGTCCTTTCACTTTTTTCCTCCCTTTATTATTTTTCTTTTTTTTTTTTGATTAAAATAAAGACTTTCTGCAAGTAATTTATGATGCTGAGTTTCCCAGACAATTCCTCCTCACCCAGAAGTTGAACTCCTCCCAGAATTTTGGCTCAGTGCTGATGGCCTGTGCAGCCAATCTTTAATTACCACGGCTAAAACCAAGGGAGGGCAGGCAGGGGCAGGTGGTTTCTTTCAGATCCAGCCAATTTTGGAAAGCACTGGCTGAATTCAGCACTTGTAGTACTTAACAGACAAGCTGAAAAGGACCAGGAGCCCAGTGGAAATGAGCCTGTGTTCTGGCAGATTTGTGTCAGGCAGGAGGTAAAGGAACCCAGCTGGGAGTGTGGGATTATCCTGGACAAGGAGATGGGTGTTTGTGTGCACAGCAAGGACCTGAAGCATCTCTTACACCCATAAAAACACTTTGAGGTCTGCTACATTTTCTAAAGAAAGGGAGGACAACTCTTGGTTGTGAGAAGAGCAAGGGGAAAGGAATACGTAAGATTAAAAACAGATTTTACTGAAGGTTTTGTAGCATCTTGTCTTTCTCACACTGACTGCAGAGACTTGCTTGAAAAAACACAAACTGAGAAGGCGACCAAAAGGGAAAGAACAAATCCAAACACGCCCCCAGAACTTCCAGCTGAAGGAAAAGACTGAGGAACTCAGCAGTAACAGCCTGTTACGGATCTCATGGAATCACGCGGCGGACTGCGCAGCTGTCTCTTCAGCCCACCTCGTTTCCCCGTAACGAGCAGGACGGACGCACTCATTACAGGCCCAAAACCTCTGGCATAGAGCTCTCTTACCTTTTGCTAATTCTGTAATGTGCCGTCTCCAAGGCTCCCGTTATGGGGTTTGAAATGGTGGCTCGCCTCAGCTGTGAAGCGAACCATCAGAAGTTGCATTACAAGCACAATCTGCATCCCAGCAATCCGACCATTCAGAAGCCTGGGCAGGGGGGACAACGCCGCCACCGCGGCCTGGCTGCCATGGAGGGGTGGGGGGCCACGGGCAACCAGGGGGAGGCTCCAGTTTTACTAAAAGAAAGGTTTCTTGTTGGGTTTTTTTTAAGGTTTTCCACAAGTTCCGTTTCCACGTCTGTAGCAAGACCAGTTGTCCGAACAGAGCCAACTGTAGCAGCTTTGATTCCTCGTGCAGAGAAACGCTCTGGGAGCGGCACAGCGGCGTGGCACGTGGACAAGGGGGCTTTGTTACACTGTCCTGCCCTGGATGAGGAGTTTGACAGGTAAATTGAACCCAGGCAGCACCATAAGCCAAAGGTGAATAAATCACTCCATTTCAGGTCTTCCTGTACCAAAAGCAGCACTCAGCTCCTCTGAGCTCAGACAAAATTTTGCCTCACTCATGGTCGCATTTACACAGAGTGGGACCTCCTGGCTCAAGGCTTCCCTTTCCCTCTGATGTGCTCCATTTACTTCAGGCCTTCCCATGTGTGTTAATGTTCCCACTCAGAACCTCACATCACCCTTTGACTTGGTTCATGTACTACCAGACACTGGCCATCGCTCAGAACTGGAAAGGCTGAGGTGCAGAGCCCAGATTCTGGAAAAGGCATAATGTCATGCCAACTCCCAAACAATCTGAAGCATTTCTCTACTGTTAGAATAAACTAAACAAATCAAGGCCTCTCCTGACAAGAAAAGACACTGGGAGCTCCCAATATGCTGCCTCCTCTCCTCCCATGCAGGCACAAAAAAACCAAGGCACAAACTACAATTCCAGTGAGACTCCAGAGCTGAATAATGAGGCTTCATGCTGCCAGCACGGCAGAAGGCTGGGCACAGATCAGCACCGTCTCTTCCCAGAGGATGGCAGCATCCCGAGCATCAGGAAGGAGGAGATGACCTTTCAGTCTCCAAGAACACAATCCTTTTGCTGCTGAGCCGTGCAAGGCCCCAGCCACAGGGAATACGTGGAACAGCAACTGCATACAGATGCTCCTGCGTTAAAGGTCTCCAAGTCTTTGCCACGAGCTGAATGTTTGACAGGAAAACAACGACCTCAGCAAGTTCAGAGCTTGCAGTCACACATTTACAGGTTTGCTACTCTGTAAAGTAGTGGTCTGGTCACATTCCACAGGTGTGGAATGCATCATGCAGGAGCAAAGGGGCTCCAGCACCTGCAGACCAGCAGTGGGGGCTCTGATTTTCAGCCCTGCAGCAAAGCTGCCTGGCAGGGGAGCAGGAGGAGATGCCTCACAGGCACATGAAGGGAAAAATTTGTATTCTCTGCTCACAGTTCAGAACATAACTCAGCAACCACAGAACAGAATCACAGAATCACTGAAGTTGGAAAAGACCTCCAAGATAATCAAGTCCAACCTCTGGTCAATCCCCACCTTGTCCCCAGCCCTGAGTGCCACCTCCAGGCCTTCCTTGGACACCTCCAGGGATGGGGAGACTCCAAACCTCCCTGGGCAGCCCCTGCCAAAGCCTGACAAGCTTTTCAGTGAAGAAATTCTTCATAATGTCCAACACCTCTGGCTTCAGGGAGCTTTAAAATCACCTTCAGGCTCCCTAGGAGGCAGTGCAGTGGCCAAGGACAGCCTCACCCCTCAGCTGCCCCTGTACCACCACAGCTGCTCTACCCTGCAGCAGGCCAAGCCAGCAGTTTCCCCTGCACTGAATGCTCCTATTCCCCTAATCTCCATGTGCTCAGCTCGTTCTGGACAAAAAGCCATTTAGGCCAAAAGGGAAGGAAAAAAGCAGGAAAATTACATTTCTATGAGTTTAAGTCTTATTTTAGAAGTCAGAGATAACTTATTTTTCCATCAATTAACTAACTACATCTTCAATGTACATTTGCAGATGCAGGGTTGCACCAACTGGATACAGAAGGCAACTCCATCAGTTTGCTGTCTGCCTTGGACACTCCTGTGTTCTCAGGCAGTGGAGCTGCCCTGAATTATTCCCCCCTGGGAAATAAGAACCTTTGCATCCAGTGTCTGAAACAGGGTTGATGAGCCACCACTGTGAATAAGAAGGCAAAACCCACCAAGTCCTGCCCTCTTAAAGCTTCTTCATCTGCAGGCAGCTCCCAGGCCTGGGAGACAGAAGCCAGTGTTATACCAAAATGGAGAATACAACCATCCTTTCTTGTCTATACAATAAGGTGGCATTCCAGGACCAGAGGAATGGCTGCCTTTCCCTTCCAGACTTAACAAGGGAAAAACAAAAGCCAGAAGACCAAATAAAAGTCAGGAACACTCCAGTACACCCTCACTGCTTTATGTTTGTTTTCTGCTGGAGAACGTTCTCCTCCTCACGTGATCCAGCTGAAATTGTGTCTGCTGGAAGAGCCTGACAAGCCTGCGCTGCTGGGACCTGGCTCCAGGCGCCACAGAGAATTCCCAGCTTTCCCCAGGCTCCTCCAAAGGGCATCACCCAGAGCTGCAAGGTGAGGCAAGCGAGGCGAGGGGGCACCGCACGCGGCCCTGCGTGCCGGAGGGGACGGCCGCGCACGCTCGCACCGAGCACGCGAGGAGCTCGCGATTCCAAAGGCAAGGAAGCACGAGGCATTTACCCTGGGCTTGGCCAGCTCCTTCACGGTCTCGATCTCTTCGTCGGAGATGATGTCCAGGAAGCGAACGATGCGAGGCTTGTCCCACTCGTCCTCCTGCTTGACGGGGCCCAGGATGTACCTGGGGTTCCTGTTCCCGTCGTAGTAGCGGCAGAAGAGCCTCTTTTGTCTCCGGGGAGTCTGGAAGGGAGGCAGAGCAAGAGGGAGTCAGAGAACTCCCAGGGGACACTGATAACTCCAGGGAACAGAATGTATCCTGGACACACAAACAACTCCCTCTCCCCACCTTGTCTTGTGACAGGTAAAGAGACGATTTCAGTTTGAGAAGTCACTTCTGGCTGCACATTAATGTTGCTGTGCAATACTTCAACAAGCATTATTTCACACAACCCTACTAAAATAATTTTATTGCTAAAACACCCACCCTTGTTTAATTCCGTGTGTAACTCAGACTTCCAGCATCCTTATTCAATTAATGACACTGATGGAGCACATGCAGGACAGGCAGCAGTGCCTGGGGCAGCGTTACTTTCTGTCTACTGGACAGACTGAAACAGGGGAGAAATCCAACACACGATCCTCAGCTCTGCACACTCATCCAGCTGCTCTAACAACTTCCTTGCTTGCACACCACACACAAATTCCTGACATTGTTTGGTTTCAAACATTTGAGAACAGTCTACTCCACTTTACCATTTTGAGCCCCTCCCCACGGCACAGCATTTCGTACTTCCTTCTCTCGGGCAGGTAATCCTTTTTCTTAACCTCAGTTTCCTTCTCCTGCTGGTCTTCTGAATCCGTGCTGGACTTATTTCCCTCTTTTTCTTTAGCCATGATGTACTCAAAGTATTTCATGTTCCCATTTGCTCTTTGATGTTCAGGATCTATTGACACAGAAACAGACGGGGATCACTGGCAGGTTTCCAGCGCCTGAGGAATCCTCCAGAAGTGGTTATTTACAGCAAGCAAGAGGAAAGAGATACACACGACTGCTGCTCAAGCCCTCACTGCACATGGGGGTCCCAGCACTGAGGAAAAGGGTTTGGCCATTCCAGCCCATCTCACTAGAGAGGGAGAGACAAGGGAATGGGACAGGGGGAGAGCTGGGCCAGCATGACTGGCTGTAAACCTGAAAATTCCCTAGTGGGATTTAAGATTTCTGGTGACAAAGCTTTTTGACTTACAGAATTAGCTTCAGTTCTTTAATAAATGGGTCTCAGTAGCTATGGCTATGTTTGGGTTAGTTCTGAGCTTCCCAGAGCACCCATTACACAGTCAATCAGTGGAGTATTTACAGAAGAATAAATGTTTTCATTTTGCATGAAACAGACTCTCATCTCACTGTCTTGTATTCTGTATTTCTTGTTTTTACAAATGTTTCATCTTCAGCAGGCTGAATTTGTATTTAAATCACCTGCAGAGGTTTCAGTAACACCAATTTCGTTTCAATTTCATTAATTTTGGTTTTGCCTCTACCTAAGGGAAGTAATCTTGACCCAGGAAAGCAAAATGTACAGAGAGAACCAGACTCCAGGCAGCAGTGACTCAGGCAAGGGGATAGAAGCCAACAGTGCTGGGAGGCAAAGACCCTTCAGCAGAAAGGAGCAAATCCCCATCTAAAAGACCAAAAATGCACTTTACAAATGCACATACAAGTCAGAGTCCAGGCCAGCCTGCAGTCCCCAGGACAAACCCAGACAGAGCTGTGTCCCTGTCCCCATACCCAGCTCCAGGAGGCGCCTGGTGAGCGCCATGGCCTTGCCCAGGTCCCCCTGCTGGTACACAGCGTAGCTCAGGTAGTCCAGGATGAAGACTTTGTCTGCAGAGGACACTTCTCCCTCATCCAGCTGCTTCAGGGCTTGCTCCATCCACAGCTCCGTGTGGTAGTAGTCTGCCTCCGTGTAGGCGATCTTCCCCAGCTCAAAGCAATCCTCAGCTGTTAGAAAGGATTTGTGCTTCACACCTGGGCATTTAAAACAGAACAAACACAGTTTACACGGGGTTCCAGAGAACCAGTCCTCCGAGAAACATTCGAGTTATTTCTCATTCCTCACAGCAGGGTTTTGTTTCTGCTCTCCCACAGCTCCCTTCTGCAGTAGCTATTTGTTGAAGTCTCTAAAGCCTGTAAATCCTTGGCACACAAGCTCTCAGATGCAGCTTTCCATTGCCAGAATACCAGCAAACAGCTAAATGTCTGTACCACTAGTGAAAAATCAAATTAAACAAAAGTTTCCTCCCTCAAAACCCCAACCACTTCGAGCAAGAGCAAAAATAAGCCAAATTTGAAGTTTCAGAACTGTTTTCAAGGACATCACATTATCACTTTCAAAACGTTACTGAACCACGACTTGTTAGTGACAACTTGGTGGGGGAGGAAAAGGAAAACATCAGGGAGTAAATTCCCAGATGCTTGAGATTTTTTCAAGTCAGTCATTTTTAGAAACATTTTAAGTGACCTCTGAAAGATTAAAGCACTAGTAGGCAAATTACAGATTCCTATTTTTGCCTCTGGAAATACAGGCCCTATGAAGAACCAAATTTAATCTTGTAAAAGGGAAACAGGACCTGCCAGTGTTACAGCTAAAATTACATCCCTGATTACATCTTAATCCATTCTGAGTTTCTAACAGCAGCTCTGCAGTGCTCAATCAGGGCAGCTGTTCTGCTGTTCATTCCTGTCCCTCACTAAACACCTCGTGTCCATCCTGTGATGGGCAGCAACTGCAGTTTGCTGAGCCTGAATCTGCAAACTCTCCAAGGACACAAAGATCTGGCAGCAGCTGAGATCCTGGACCAAAGGAAATTCCCTGGAAATGAAGAAAATGAGCACAAACAAGTGACCACGTGAGAAGTTCCCCTCTGGAGCTCTCCAGACTCCGACCTATTCTCTTTTCTACCCCAGACCTTCCAGGTTCTGCCATTACACTTCACTGCACAGTCTGGACAGCTCACTGCCTCAAAAGCAGCAACACTTCCCCTTGTATTTTTGTGCTGTTTGAAGAAAACAGCAACGAGCTGATTACTGCATTAGAAGGAATCTGGAGGTCCTGGAGAAGCTCTTGAACCAAGCCCAAAAGCAAGGTTATACATCATAACACATAAAGCCAATTACCCTTAATTTTATTAGGCATCTGACCACAACGAGCACTTGCAAAAACACAGATGGATTGTACAGAGCTGATTTTTTGCCAGCTGGCACAGGGCTATTTTTGAGCAGAGGAAACAAGGAAGACTCAGCAGAGAAAGTTTTCTGACAGAAGAAGTTGTATCTTCCCCTGCACAGAGCAACCTATTAAAGATCAGCTCAGGCAATGCCACACAGGCTCAAGCCTATGTTTGCACCACCTTTTGCTCTTCAGTTTATACAATCCCTGAAGTTTAAACTCAAAGGAACGTGTTAAAATGCATTAAGTTGTGCAATAAATCCAGGTATCTGCCAGCGCAACACAGGGAAAAACCCCCATCTAGGCAAGATTTTATTGCTATTGATTTTTATTAAAAACTATTAACACTACATGATCTACCACAACTAGAAGAAAGATGCAGATTTCAACCAAAAACCCACTTTTTAAATTACTTTTAGCCAGCTCAAACCGCTTCCTAATGTTACCTTCAGGCTGAGCAGTTTAACAAGGTGGAGCAGAGCAAATGATTTGTAAAGGGGACATTCAGGAAATGGAAATAACAAACATGGATGGCTCTCACCTGGCAGGTTCCCTCTCGAGAGGGTGTCTGTGTCCAGGTTGTAGGTGTCCTGGAGCCGCAGAAGGGCCTTGGCTGCGCCAGTCTGATCCTCATCATTCGGGAAGAACTGCCTCTGGATGGTCATGTTGGAGATAAAGCCTGGGAAAGACAGGGAAACACGTGGCCACCTCTGTCCTGGGAACTGGATAAACTCCCCACTGCAGGGAGAGCCCAGATCCACCTGCACCCAAGTCTGAACAGAACTCGTGGCACAGGCTGCACAGGTGGCATTTGGAGTGGGGTTTTCCTTAAAGACAGCAAAGGAAAGATCAAAAAGAAACACTTTTTGCCCCTCTCATTCAGAAGGGCTCAAGACACACTGGTGCAGATTGCTGGCTGGCAGGTGCAGAGCCTTTTCAGTTGCCATATTCAGTCATCTCACAGCAACAGGGAAGCTGAATGTGCTGAATCCTGATCAGAGACTAATCCTGGGTCTTTTTGAAAGCTCTGCTTTCTTGTAATTCCTTACTACAAACCTCCACCCGGTGTTAATTAGCTGTTCAGACAGTCCCACAGGTCAAATATGACCATCCTGGCTTCCTTCTGCTGTCTTTCAGAGTCAACTATTTCATGTCCTGTTCCTTGCTGAAGAGCTCCCACTCTTGCTGAAGAAAAGAGGCAGCAATTAAGTGTTTACTACACTAATTCAGATTAGTTCCACAAATGCTCAGTCTCAAAAGCAGATTGGCAAATCTAATTCAAGCCCTGGCGTGTGAAAGGCAGCAGCCAAGGACCTGCAGCAAGCCTGGGATGCTGGCTCTGGCTGCAGGCACACTCACCATCTGACATGTCCTTGAGGACCAGGCTCTCCAGCTCGCCCCACTCTGTGTTGAGCCGTTTCATCAACTTGAACGCGTTCACAGGATGGCCCAAAAAGCCCTCTGGGTCTTTCGTGGCAGTATCTGTCAGCTGATCCAACTTCTCTGCCCATCTGTAATGACAATATTCCTTAATGTCTCACAGAAGTCCGCTGGTGTGCTAGAAAACCGATTTCAAGCTACTCAAATGTCTTCACTAATAAAAAAAAAAATCAGAAATTGAAAGTTTTTAAATTTTCTATATTTAGAGCTCTTCTAAAAGGAACAAAAAGGGCTACTTCCTTTTTTTTTATTGAATCTTCTTCCTCAGCTGCAGCCCAAGTCTTGTGCTGCTCTTGCAGTCTTTGTTGGAAGGAACTCCTTCCTACAAGCCCCAAAAGCACTGTGCCAGCACTTCCATTATGGGCTGTCATGCAGGACTAATCAAAAACAAAGCTTTACCCACATTTTCAATCTCTCAAATGCCCCCTTTTTCCCCCCCTAAGGCTTACAAAAAGGCAGTTCAATGCTTGCCTCAAATTATTTTAGGTTTAGACACACACGCTTACATCTGTGGGATGCCCCTTGCCTCTCACCACAAAGCTCCTTCCCGTGCTGAAAGCTTGGATTATGAAACATGGACTTCTCACACTCCCAAATGAGGAGCCTAGATCCAGTTTCGGGTGCTGCAGCTCCAACTCAAAACTTCTCTAAGTGCCACAAGTCATTCACAACCCCAACGTGCCCCAAAACAAGCACAGCTTGCGAAAAACCCACCAAAGGAGCAGATGTACACCACGAGGACGTGCAGCAACGCCCTGCAATCAGGGTCAATCGATGTTAAAGAGCCACACCCCACAGAGAAGCCCAAACTCCAACAATAAAGCACACACAGAATCTGCAGCCTGGAGGGCACTCTGTCCCCGAGCTGCAGCTCCTCTTGCCCCAGGACCTGGTTTGCCTGAATTGAGTCTGCAGGCTTTCCCCGAGTCAGGGAGGTGCTTACAGCTGCCAGAGGTGCCTCTGGTTGCACCGGCTCTTCCCTCTCTGTCCCGAATTGTTTTCCTACCCTCTGACATTGGCTTCTCCCAGCAGCCACACGAGCGAGGGGCTCCCTCCGAAACAGAGCGCTCCCGGTGCTGCTGGGGACCAGCTCCAGCTCTGAGCGAGCCAAAGCTGCAGAAACCGCCTTCAAGCCGTGCCTTGACACGGCACAGGGCCAAACCCTCCCTGCACCTCCCCCTGCAGCGCCGCCAGCCCGAGCAGGGGCCGAACCAAGCACGGCCCACACGCACAGGGCTGGGATTTCCTCCAGGTGGCTTCTCTTGGATTAAAGCCCCCCCTGAGCCAGCCTCTGCACTCGGGTGATTCACCAGCTCCCAGCACCCTTCAGGTGCCAACAAACAATGCTGGCATGTTTTCCCAGGTGCTTTAACCACTCTCTGACACTTATTTAAACTTCTCTGACCTGCCGGGGAGCGCCTCTGATATAATGAAAACAGAGCTGCAACACTTGTACAATGAGCTGTATTTACACACTTCTAGATGCCCAACTGGCACGCTCCCGTGTTAATTTGTAGCTGTAAAGAACACACTTGTAACATTCCAAACCCGTCAGCAATGCCAACTCTGTGTTTTCAGTGATAAAGAAGTACCTTCCTTCCGGGATGGTGGAACACCGAAAAGTAACACACAAAGGCTAAAATAAAAACCACCCCTCCATCTAGAACCGTTCCAACACCCTCAAGACAGATTTATACATATTTCTGAAAGCAAGGAAACCATCCTGTTCAGTGATAAAACATGTTTACTTCTAGCTGTGATAAAATCTGACATGCTGGGCTCTGGTCCTCACATGGTCAGGTCTTATTTATGCACCAGCAGTGTTCAAAGAAAACAACTTACAGCAAACACCCAGCAAAACCTGCTACTTTAAGCTTTGCCCCCAGAGGAAGCATTCCACAAATTTAATCAGCCTTAGGAAGCACTTTCTGCAGAAGGGTGGACTCCGTGATTAGCCATTAGCATCATGAAACCAACTGCTTACTTTTTGATCTGCTCCAGCTTGCTTTCCTCTGCCTTGATGTAATCTTTGAGTGACACGACCAGATCTTTTTCTGTGTTAATTAAGTCTGTCATATGACCTAGAAAAAAATGAGTTTGGTGAGTCAAGGAGAAACACAAAATCCTGAGAATTAAAAGCGTTCTTCCTCTTTTCTACTTTCTTCCTTCCCCAGAAGTCCTTCTGCACTTACTTAAATAATCCTGAAGGACCATCTGAGTAAGGCCTTTCATTTTTTTGTTCTTGAAGGAGAAAAATCTCCTGCTGGACCAAGCTTGTTGCCATGGAAATTAATGTAATACTGCATATTTATTATTAGAACTAATTTAGGATTCATTTGGAAAAGGAAGTAGTTTGCCACAGAGTAATCTCTCATCCAAGCATACACAATGCAGAGCAAATAAAGAGAAAGCTACAGAAATACACAGAGCCTCCGTGTTTGATACACAACACTAATCCAGGGCTCTGTTTTTAAGATTATATCCATGACTTCAAGGGGTCCCTGGTATTAATTAATAATTGCTTCACCTCCTGCAAGCAGGCAGCTGAACTGGTTCAGCACAAAGGGGTACAGAGCCCACCCTGAGGCCACCAGAACCCAGGGGTGAGGACAGACACATTGCATCATTGCACCCTTGGCAGCTGCACCTCTTCCTTCTGCATGTGTGCAACACCAAAATTCTGTTTAAATTCCAGTACCTGCAAGAATAAATAGTGACTACAAAGCCCAGCCTGGGTCATTAGACTGCCCCTGGACTGATTTAAAGCCCATTTCTCACAAAAGAAAAGTAATTATGTGGTGAGAACTAGGAAGCGGGTTTAGTTCTGCACCAATTAAGGCCTTGGATGATTAACACATCATTGCAGAATCAGTTTTGAGGGCTGTCAAGAAACTCTTTTGGCTGCACCAAAGCAGGCCTCACCAATGGAAGTGAAGAAGTCCGTGTGGGCACAAGAGAAAGGCAGCAGAAATCCCAGGGCTAGGGCACACCAAGCCTTCTTAAACGCCATTGCTCAACAGCTCTCACCTCACCACACACCTGCGGGAGAAACACAAAACAGGTGAGAAATCCCTGCCCACCAGAAAGCTGAATCCACCCCAGAAGAGGCAGCTCCGTCTCTTGGGGCTGCCACTGCTGCTTGAGGCAGCAGAACCCTGCAGCTTGAGCAGCTCCCACCGACCGAGGCCCCTCTGCTGACTTTCACCTGCCTCGTGTGGCAAGAGAAGAAAGAACAGCTCAGGGTCGGGGTGTTCACCAGCACTCTTCTTCTGGGCATCTAAGCCATGCTGCAGACACAGCTCTTTGCAAAAAGCACTGAAAAAAACCGTCAGACACTGAAAAAAGCCCCCAGCACCAAGTTAAAATACCCACTATTAAGTTCATCCACTCAATGGGGGGAAAAAAAAGCTTCCTTTTTTCAGTCAGAAAGATGCCAGTGGAACAGGTCTAAATGCACAGCCCTCAGGGGCAGCCCAGAGAGGGAGTTCTGTGCACGCTGCTGCTCCCCCCACGGAGCCAAGCTCCACACCTGGCACAAAAGGCTGCTCTGTCCCGGGATCCCGGGCCAGGCTGTGGCAGGCCCACAGGCAGTGCTTTCTGCAGGGCCAGCTGCCAAGCTCTCAGCCTCTCAGGATCCTGATCCCTCTAGCAGCCCAGCATTGCCTGGCTCCCGCATACTTTAGCGGTAATTATGCCGTCGTGGAATTCACAAGGTTTGCTTTTTTCCCCAAACAAAAGCTTGAACTCTCACATACTGAATCTGCTCAGAAAAAAACTAACTCCGGTGCGTGGACTAACAGAAATAGGTTTACAACTCTTCCAACAGCACAACTAATGAAGAAAAAAGAAAGAAAAAAAGCAACAAGCTCAGCTACAAAGTGGTTTGGCCTATTTAGGGAAGAAAGCAACATAACTTTTATCAAGCAAACAACACAGACCCTGGTGTGGTATTCACACAGGGAAGGAGCAAATATAATCAGGAAAGCCCAAAAGTTACACCCAAATAAAAGCCATCCCACCCACAAGTGGGGGTATTAACAGGGAACATGTCCCTGACTCCAGAGTGCAAGACCTCTCCTCAAATTGCACCTGAGGGTCAGGAGGCAGCTCCCTCCCCTCCTCTCCACCTCCAGCACTCCAGAAGGGACTTGGATTTACTCTGGGGTTTGGATTTACTCTGGGGACTGCCTCTTGGACAGGACAAGCACAATTCCACCGGCACCAGCAGGAACAACAGGAAGCTTGCACGAGCCTAGAAAGGCAGCACAACCTCCAGCTCTTGCACCTCACCCAAAATCTGCATGACCACAACTGAAGGGCTGATGCATTCCGACACATTCACGGGCACAAAGCGAGTTGTAAAGGGAGAATCTGGAGAGGGAAGCCTGGAGTCCTCCTTCTCCCCTTTTGAGCCTCACCAATGCCCTAAAGCAGCCCTGCTGTCCACAGCAGCATTCCTCACCTCTTCCTCCTGGCTCATCCTCCCCACAGGCAGCCAACAAGCCACACCAGACTGTTTCAAACGTACCTAATAAAAACCCACTGATGTCCACCTCCATTCTTTCTGAAAGCACCACTCAGTTCCTATTTCACCCTGCAGAAAGCCAAGAGCCTCCTGCTCATGCAGCACTCGAGCCAATACATCTGTGAATCAGTGACAAAGCACAAACAGCTTTACTACACCATAAATATTTGCCAACTTTATCAGTACTGGGAATGCACTGAGCTATTTGTTTACTGCACTCAGTGAAACAAGAGAGAAGCTTCAAAAAGCTTCCTTTCTTACTATTAAACTTTTTAAAAACAAGAAGGAAAACCAACAAACAAAATCACCAAAAAGGTGAAGAAAACAATGCTTCCTCTCCACCTACTGCTCTCAGTGACAGTGTTCCATCTTGTTTTTCCTCTTCTCCAGCTGCCTTTGCAGCCTGCTCCAACACCAGGCTTCTCCAAACGCTATTGCAACCCTATTCCCACCTCCTTATCTCCACAGGCACACAGCAGGAGTGACTGGCAACAGCCACAAAAGGCAACACGGGCAATTCTAAGGAGGTACAGACACAAAGTTTCTCATACTCAGGCACTAGAAGAGGCTGCCCAGAGAACCTGGATCTCCCATTCTTGGAAGAATTTCAAAACGAAACAGGACGAGCTCACGCACAGCCTAACCCAAGCTCACCCAACTTTACTTAGGCTCAATGACATCCAGGGGTCACCTCCAGCTTGGTTTCCCTTTCCTTTCCCAGACTTCCTGTCATCTGCAAGGTCCCAGACTCCCGTAATAGCTTTCAGCCACCCAAGATTCCTGCCCTCCCGGCCGGAATCCAGCGCTGGACGGGACCCGAGGCTCGCTCGCGCTGCCCTGACAGCAGTTGCTAAGGAGCAGAGCTTTCCAGCGGCTGCAGCAGGAGCAGCCACAGGTTCCCCAGTCAAACAAAACACAGCTCAGTTCATATAGACGCTGGAAAGCTCTCGGGCTCACAGGCTGCCAGATAAGTAGGCTTTAATTTCTTCCTGTTGGTGACATGAAGTAAAACAAGATGAAAATTCTCTCTCCATTATTCCTGTCAGTCTCGCCCTCCTCCTCAGCCGTGTCCCACAAAGATGGGAAGGGAGCCTCTCGGGGAGGAGGGGATCACTGCCCACACAGGGATGTGGGAGTCCAGCTGACAGCTCCAACACAGGAGCCTCCTGCCTCTCCTGGGGAAGTGCACTCACTAAGCTCTGGAACAGCAGAACGTGGCAGAGCAGAAAAGCATGAGTGGGGGGAATAGCAAAGAGCAAACAAACACACAGATAAAAGGGGAACAAAGCAGCAAGCAGAGGAATGGCACTGCCAGCGCAGCACGGGATTCTCTGAACACATGGCAAACACCATTCCAACTTAGAGGGGGTTTTTGAGGACTTCCAAAGAGTTCAGCTCTGCTTTACAAGTAGAAAGATGCAAGCAGACAGCCAGCAGTGACATATGACATAACCTCATCACAATCAAGGTCCCACTAACCAGTGCCCAAAGACTGAAGATGCTCATTAGGTAAGTCTCCTCACTGCCAGCTCCAAGCTCCCAGGTGCTTACCAAGATTCAGGAAACAGGGTAAAAAACGGAAACTGAGGGGCTACTTCAACATGGAACAGCTCTAACTTAATCCCAAACCAGCCTCTTTATCTAGGTAAGCAGTAACTGGCCTGCTCAAGATGAAGTCCACTGCAGGGCCAAGAAACAAAACTGTACTGGCAAGATCCTCACCTTTTGATTTAAAGATGGGTCCATTCTCACAACCCTTACTGGACCCCACTGTAGGTAAAATAATAACAAAACCCCCCAACAGTTAAGCTGAGCTGAGGGGAAACGGAGAAGATGGAACCAGAAGTGATAGCTGCTCACTGCCCTAAACCTCTCCTCTCTCAAGGACAACCCAAGTTATAGTCTCATGACACAATGTGACTGAAAATACCACCAAAAAGGAAAGAACTTTCCCAAAATAAGCACTAAGAACATTTAGCTCTCATCATTGCTTAAAGGTCTCACAAGCCAGAAGCACCAGAACCCAGTTCCCAAGTCCTCTAGCACGTTCAAAGGCTGTTTTAAAGGCAGTGAGAGAAGAAAGATTTTCTATTAATGCTGCTACCGAAAGAACAGGGTGTGCTTCAGGCTTCTTTAAATGACAAAGTTATAATACAATCTTTTATATATAAAAAAATACAATAACATAATAAGAGACGAGGATCAATTTCAAAGTCAACCAGGGTGTTCTATCTATCATTTACTGCCAAGCTGAAGACAACATTCATGACTGAATGCAGAGCAGTGGTGTTTGCACAGAGATTTGCACTCAGGGAACTGAAGCAAGTTTTCCCTTGATTTCCTCCAGACTCAGACTGAATGGACACAGCCCTCAGAGTCCACTTGTTTTAACTTCCTAGGCCAAGACAAAGAACACTGTGGATGGAATGGAGCAATTATCTCATTAGACACAACAAAGAGGAGGCTATCCTTCTGCTCAAGGATTAGCTGACCATCTACAGAGATACACTGAATGTTTTCAGATATTAAGAGTGATTATAAAGAAGGCAAGACAATGCCAACGATCAGTTGGGTTTTTCCAAGGAGTATATTCTTTTAAAGAAAAAAGGTTTCCGTATGTATATCAACCTCAGCATGAAGGCATGGTTTTCCTGCTATAAACCTCTGTTTATCCTCACTCCTTCCAAAGTGTAACTCACTACCTGCCATTTCAGTTTGTCAAACTGCACTGGGCACTTTGCAATTTACATGCAAGCCCCAAAATCACGGCTTTAAACATTAGATTTTAAAGCCATTCATTATGGAACAACATTTAAATCTCTACAGGTCAGAGAGCTGGCTTGGGGAGGAAAACAAAGAGAAAGAAAGTCAATCAGTACCAGTTGTGTCAGCACATACTTCAGAAGCAGTGCAGAGTACTCCGGGTCAAATCCAATGCTTGGCAGTTTGGTCCAAAGCATTAAAATGTGCCCAGCAATGGTCCCAGAGTAGCAGTGGGAGCAGAGCAGCAGGACAGAGAACATCCCCGTCCCCGAAGGCAAGCCTCTGCTTCCCAGACAGCCCGGGAACTCATTACCTTCACTTTCCGCCCCGAGCAGAGCACCGTCTGCATCCTGAGCCAACAGCCCCCGGCGCTGTGGGAAGCTGCATTCATTTACTTCTTGTACCGAGTAAATAAATGCCTCCTTTCATTCACCAAAACCTCGAGCGCTGAACCTTTACTTACAAGTAGGTGAACACTCCAGCACTCAGCATTCTCCTCTTACTGGTCAGCAGAGAAAAAACGAAGGGAAACTGAACGCTGGGCAATCCCTTCCGTCCGCAATCCCAAAGGATCTTTCCTCTGGGAGCAGCCAGCTTTTCAGGTAAACTGGAAGGTTTATTCTACGTACACATGACCTTTTTGTTATATTCACCAGCATGCTCAAGGCTCCAGGTCGGAGTTTCTCCTGCCAGTCAGGCTAGGTCCTATCAAAACACCTACCGAATGGCACGGCTTACTACAAAGATAGATGCAAAATTCCACAGAAAGCAGCTGGCTGAGTGCAATCCAAAGCAGCAGAGAGGGAAACCACGACAAGCCCCGCTCCTCACGGTGCAATCCCTGCACTCAGCGTGTGCCCACCAGCGCTTACGCGGAGTAACTTTCCCTCGCTCCCAGCACGGAGCCGTGCGCTCGCAGCTCCTGCAGCGGCACGGGCAAGCGGCACCGGCTGCGGGGCCGGGCGGGAGCCCACCTGCGCCACCGGAGGGCAGGGGACCCGAGCCCAGCCGGGGGGGACAACTCCCAGCTGCAGCGCTGGAACGGGAGGAGGCACAGGAGGAGGAGGAGGCGGCGGCTGTGTTTAGTCTGCCAGCCGCGGGGAAGCCGGCGCGGCGGCGCCCTCCCGCCCCCCTCCGGAGGCTGCCGGCTCCCGTTACGTAAGGGCCGGGAACACCGGCCGGGAGCGCCGGGACACCGGCCCCTCGCCGCGGGGAGGATAGGGGGCGGCGGAGCGCTGCCACGTATGGCCCCCACCCACCCCGCCCTCGCAGCAGCCGCCCAGCCCCGCGGCTCCCTTCACCCCGACC
>VZRR01000969.1:29728-56844 GCA_013398015.1 Oreocharis arfaki
CCCAGGCCACGCCCCGCTGGGCCGCGCGGCCCGCGCGCTACGTGAGCCCGGTCACAGCGGCGGCCGCCGCACCGCGCATGCGCCGCCGCGCCTCCACGTGGGTGCCCCGCCATGGGGACAGCGCGGCCGCGCTCGGACCGACACCGGCCGGGAGACGGGGCTGCCACGGGGCACAGCCGCCGGGACCGCCGCGGCTGTGGGAAGCACCCAGCCAAAGTGGTGCTTCTGGAGGAAAAGTTGCCGGAAAAGGCCTAAAGCACCGGGACGCCACCCCGCAGCCCTGCGCGGCCGCGCGCCGTGCTGCCAGGGCAGCTGGGCCCAGCGTCACAGAATCAGTGAGGCTGCAAAAGACCTCTGAGATTATCGAGCCCAGCCTAGGAAGGTCCGTGCTACACCGCTCTCAGGCCCAGGGTGGGATTGTTGGGGTGCCCTGGGCAGGGCCGGTGGTTGGACTCGGTGGTCCTGGTGAGTCGCTTCCCACTCTGGATGTTCTGTGGTTCTAACTCCCGCCTCCGGCAGCGTCCCTGTTTCCCCGGGCAGAGCCCAGGCTGGGGCCCGCAGGGCAGCCAGGGTCCCACAGCCAGGAGGGGATGGGGAGGGAGCAGGATCACTCCCCACTCGCCTGGTCCTGCAAGCCGAGGTGAGGACATTTCCACACTGATAGTGCCTTCTTCAAGTGCAGCTGCCGAAGCAGCCTCCCCTCCTCTTCAGGGCTTCCATCCAAACCTGATGGAAGGCTGATCCCAAAAGCAGCTTCCAAGGCAGTAGCATAAGCTGTATCACCAGCCATTATCAGCTCTCACCCCTCTCTGGCCCACCAGAGTTCTCAACTATCACAGAGAGACCTTAAAAAGCTGCTCGGATGAGTCTTTCTCCGAGAGATCGGTGCTGACTGCTCATTGTTTTCTAGGATTTCACAAATAAACTGGTTATTTGTTCGTTCCAGCAATTAAGTTGGAATCAGGGACATTCCTAAGCATTCTTTCCTTTCTCTTCAGATGTGGGTTTCAAGTAAAGAATCACCTCCTCCCTAGCACAACCAGCCTCCAAAGGTGCCCTTTAAAGGCACACATTTTCGGACACTCCCAGCTAGAAATCTTTCACAACAAACAGCTGGCAAAGGCACAACAGGCAGCAAAATCCCCCTCAAACACACACTCTTCAGCAGGGTGACTGAACTGCCAATGAGCCACCTCGTTCAGAGGAGGGAGCGGCAGGCTGCAGCATGATCCACTGCTGAGGTTTCTCCCTGTACCCAGACTGTCCCCTCAGCTCCCACTCGCCCAGCAGTGCCTCGAGAAGAGCGAACCTCGGGTGTTCTGTGCCACTTGGGGGGTGCTGAGATGCAGGGTGTCTCACAGGAGACACAAACGATGACGTGAGGTGAATGCAGTCATTTCTTGTCCAGCTGTGGACGCAGATGTGTCCACACAGCTGCCGGCACGGCCAGCACTGCGAGCGCTGCTGCGCCTGAGCAGGAAGAAGGCCAGCTTCTAGTGGAACTGTCCGTCAAAAAATAAGCCTTCCTTTCCTCTCGTTTTGGTCGCCTTCCAACAGAAACACAACTCTTACAACTAGCAGGAAACACTGGAATGATGTCCAAGCTTCTTGCTGAGGCATCCAGCTAAAGCCCCGTTATCCAAAGAGTCCATAACATCTAGCCAGAGGTTTAACAGCAGCTTCCAGAGACTTGGCAAAACCTCACATGCTGTAGAGGCACATTCAGATTTTTTCAAGCGAGATCTGCTGCTTTCTCATCCTCTTTTGCGCTATGCAGATATCTTTAGGAGGTAAGGCAGGCAGTGGGGAACACCAACAAGCCAGTCAGCGTGGGGCTGAAGGCTCCAGCTCGTTAGAGTTGATTAATGAGGCTGGTGCGTGGGTGAGGAGCCCTGTACCCATCCTTCACACAAGGCTGAAGTCAGAGCCTACCTCATTCCCTCCAGTGGCCAACTCCTTGGTTGTGCTTGTTGTCCTCCTGGAACCTTCTTCCAGATGTCAGAGTGTCTCCCCTGCACCCGTCCAGGATGGAATCACCACATCAAATTAGGCACTTTCTTTCCTTCAAGGTCCCCACCCTCAGTGTCAGAAGCTGTAGGAGTCCATCATACACATAATATCCATGATTCTAACTTCAGAGAAAAGCCAGATTTGGTTAGTTTGCATCTAAAATTTAATGATAGGGGGAAGGCTACTCATTAGCTTTCTCTTTAAAGAAGTGGTTTTTGTCCTTCCCTAGGCTTGTCCTAAAAAAAGGATTTTTTTTTCTTTTCAAGAAGTTTCTTGTGGCTTGACCACAAGTTGTCAATGTGAACTTGCTTGGTTTCATGTGCTTAAGGCAATTAACAGTTGTTTTACAAAGGCCAGCTGTAAGCAATTCTAATGCTCAGTTCTGCTTATTGGGGGCAACTGGAGAGACACGAAACAAAGAAAAAGCAAGATTAGTAGTATAACCATTATTAGCCTAGAATTACATTTTCCAGCCACTTTTGTGGCTTGGAAAAATCTTTTACCGACTCTTAACCCCAGTATGAGTATTTTACAAACCCAGATTAAAAAAAAAATAATAGGTTTTGGTGGTTTTTTTGGGTCCAGCAACACAGGACCAATGATTTACCTTAATCTTGTCCATGTAAGAGATGACAAGTGTTTGTTCCTACTGCTTGTACCCTCTTTGCCCACTCCTTTGGTTTGCTCTCACTGCATCAGGAGACTTTCTGGGATTCACTTCCTCTGCGGCCCTGCCAAAGCTCAAATTATTAAGACACAGAAAGCTGTCAGGGATGCATCTGTGTGTCCAGGCTCTCACTTCACTCCCAGGATTGCTCCCAGCATGGGGTACAAGGTCTGCAAGGGACCAGTATAAACAGTTTACAGATGCAACTCGCTTGACACAGAGCCCAAAAATACTTAGGAAGAAACAACTCAATTGCCAATCCAACAGCTGGTACTCGTGCTCCTTGAATTCAATAAGTGAGTGACAAGAAAGCCTCTGTTTCAAAGTCATCTCCCTTGCTTACAGGCTGCAGAAATATTTAACAGGGCAGTTAATGTGAGGACCCTTGGAGAAGCCACAAGGAGCCTGTCATAGACTGCCTGGCTTCCCACGGGGCGGACCAGCAGCTCTAATCTCATTGTCTCTGTCCTCCCGTGGCACACAGGCCAGGTGGACATGACTGGTCTGCTCCAATCCATGGGGGTTTTCAGCTGCAGCTAACAAGGAGAGGCCAGAGCACTGCCCTGCCTTCAGAGGAGTCTCTACACTGCAGCTTGCTGCTCTGGCTTTTAATCCTTCCTTACCAACCACCTGGCTGCTTTGGGCTGAACGAGCTGGAGAGGCTGCCCCGAGATTTGATGTCCCAAGTATCTCCTCCAGCTGCTTCCCTCTAAAGCCAGCTCTTCTGCAAAGATCCATATCTGGGGGCAGTTAGGGTGAATAAATCTGTTAGTTTGTTTTAACAGCAGGGTGGATACTTCCCTTAGAGATTATATTTCAATCCTTTATCTTATTAAGGGAAGATGTGTTTTGTCCATCAATCCAATTAGCCCGGTGGATTAATAAGACTGGGCTTGCTCTGTTTCAGGAAGCATAAAAATAGCAGTCAAACACGATTAAACCTAAACTTGTAAGTAACTCTGGTAACAAGAGTACTCTTTCCCTGGATATTCTGTTTATTATTTTTACAAGCCACGCTCTCAAATTACATGACGTGGATTCTCGATTAGAACGGCTCAATTCATGACCAAAAAGCAACAGGCCGCCCTGAAAACATTTACATTCCGTATGTTTATAAAATTCTCTTTGTGCTAAATATAGTCAGGTGGGCTCCAACCCAGAATAATGTTTTCAGTACTCGAGAGGAATCTGTTTGTCCGCTCAAAAAGGAATGAAAATGATTTGTGGGAAGCACCCAGTCATTATTCTGACGTGCCTTGGCACGGGGTGTGCTCTGACCAGCGCTGTTCGCTGGCAGATCCTGCCGTGGGTATTTGGGTGCTGGAACACCGGACGGCTCCAGGCTTTGGAGAGATAAAGATTTTGGCATCTTTTCCTGTTCGTGGAAAGAAAAGACGGTCCTTAACTTTAAAAGACGCTCCTATGCTGTGCGTACAAAACCCAGAGAAGCTTGGAAGAAAGAAGGAAAAAGGGAAAAAAAAAAAAAACCAACCCAAACCAACCCTGAGAGACAGAGAAAGAAACGAACAGGAACAAACTGCAGAAGTGAATCTCAGCCGGGAGCTGCGTGCGAGCAGCCCGAGCAGAACTACAACTCCCGGCGCTCCCGGCGAGGGCAGAGTGAGTCGGAGCCGGCAGAGGGACTCGGAGCCGGCAGAGCCGCTGCGATCCTGCCGGAGGTCACCGGCACCCAGAGCTGATCCCTGCGGCCGGAGACGGCACGCGGCGCAGTAAGTGGGGGAAAGCCCCGGGGAATGGCAGCCTGGACCCGCTCCTGCGGGCTGCGCAGCCTGGGTGGAGCTCACGGAAGTTCGGGACGGGCTCTCCCGGTGGAGCCTTCGCTGTCTCCAGCTCCGAGTTTTCAGTGGTCCCGACCAAAGCCTGGCACGCTGGTTCCTAGGGAGGAAGGGGTTAAACGCTCGTACACTCAGTTCTGGGCAGAAGCTCTTCCCTGTGTCCCAGCCGGTGACATTCTGCTGCTCGCTCCAGGGCAAAGTGAAAGCGCTCCTGGGTTCAGCGCCGGGGAGCTTCGCACGCCAGGCTGTGCGAGACGCGGGGGTGGAGGAGTGACAGACACGAGTGTCACAGCGACAGGCACACGAGTGTCGGAGTGAGGGACACACGAGTGTCACAGCGACAGGCACACGAGTGTCGGAGTGAGGGACACACGAGTGTCACAGCGACAGGCACACGAGTGTCGGAGTGAGGGACACACGAGTGTCACTGCGACAGGCACACGAGTGTCGGAGTGAGGGACACACGAGTGTCACAGCGACAGGCACACGAGTGTCACACCACGAAACCCCGTCTGTGTGGCAGCCGCCATCCTCACGTGTGTCTGCACCAGCGTGCCGAGCTCCCACTGCTCCCAGTGGCTTCCCCAAGAGGCTTGGCTCCCCTGTGTCCCCAGGGGACCACTCCAGTCAGCTGAGACGGTGGGACAGGGGGATCTGGGACGCAGATGTCCAAAGGCACAAGGCAGAGTCTCCACGTGCAAATAGGAGCCTCTGCAGAGGCACTTCTCAGGCGCCCATCACCGATCTTTGCTGCAGGAGGAACTCTGAGACGCTTCCCGGCACTGCTTGTGTGTCTGTAACCAAGCAAACGTGACTTCCTCCGTAAAGGGCTTCGAGTTCTGCGGCTGCAGAGTGGAATGTTCTAAGGGATCATCGAGGACTGTGGGCCAGAGTTAATTTTTGTCTCGGGTGAATGCTAGAGATGGCAGCGTCTCTGGCTATTTCCTGTCATCCTGAAGCCGAGGTCAAGCTGCAGTCTGAGACTGCCTGGGCTGAAAACCTGGTGGGATTCTTTGGCACAAAAAGCATTCATAGCTGGAGATGATCCTATTCAGCTGCGACTGCTGTCTCCTCTCTAACTCAGGGAATTCTCTTCCGCAGCTGATGTTTTGTCTTTCACTCTCTGCTGGCATCAGTGCCTTTCCCACAGATCCACTGTGTGCTGCAATAGGATGTGTGGTTGGATCGAGGCCATTTCAACTGCGCAGGAAACCAACAAAAGAGCAGCCACCTTCTCTGCCCTTTTCCCCGAGGACACAGGGGCTTGGGAGTGGAAGGTTTAATCGAGTCTTACAAGCAAGTTCTGTAAGACCTGTGCACACTCAGATGGAAACAAACTGAGGTGTCTTTAAGTAGTTTTAAAACTGGCCTGAAACGGGGTTTGAAGTGTGACTGAAGTGATCATTTTAGAAAGCAGATTCTGCAGACTCTGTGAGAGGGAGATTTACCTGGTTATTGCACCTTTTAAATCAAACTTAACCTCGCAGGGCTGCTGCATTACATTTTATGCCTTTTTTTTAGGCAGAGCACCAGCTATAGGTGTTGGTTATGGCTGTGGTTTATCAAGCACTGCACAGGAGAGTTTCCTCTCTCGTCTGCAGGTTGCACTCCACATATGTGAGAAAAATGAGGTAAGTTCTCACCTGATTCTTGAGTCCTGGGAGGCCAGAGCTTGGCACAAGCAGCCCTACCTAACTCTGACCCGGGGGTTAATCCTTTAACAGTTCAGCCATCACACAGTAATGCTTTGCTTTGTGAGCTCTGTAAATGTTAACAGACAAAGCCTCCCTGCTCCCTTCACCACTGCTAATAACTGGTTCTCTCAGGCTGCAGCCCTGTTAATGAGTGCCTGTCCTGGCTGGAGGGCTCCTACAATACCAGGCAGACTTGAAGTGATGCTGCTCTCCTCACTTTAAATATTGCTTCAAACAGTCTGAAAGGAGCACATGCTGACACCCTTTTCCAATGATGGTTTTTCCTGACTCAGCTCCAGCAGGCTGTGCCCTAAGGTGTAGTTTTTACCCCTCACATCAGTGTGACAGGTACAACACAATGCATGTAGCCTGATAGGAACCAGATTCAACATGAGAAGTGCTCAGCAGTTCAGCCAAACAGCATTTGGAGCCATCCAAATTCACAGAATATTCTGAGCTGGGAAGGATTGAGGAATTAAAGGGAAGACCAAGGTTTCCTGCAGCCTTTACAGCAGACCTTTTAGATGAGAGGCTGGGTTACTGATCTTCTTGCATCTCCAAACTTGAGGGTACTCACATGGTAGGTAAGAACTGCAGTACTTTCTGCCACACAAACTTCACCAGAGGCTGCAGCTCACCAAAGAGTGACTCAGCTGTCAAAACTCTCAAAGCATGTGGAATGCCTCAAACCTGACCTGCCCAATCAGCCCCCCTGCTCTGTGCAAAAGAAATGCCTCCAAATAAGCAATAATCTCAACATGATCTAAAATTCATCTTCCCAATTGTTTTCTCACTGCAGATACTTACATCAGTTGAAGGAAGACGACAGCCTTTGCAGACAAGCCCAGGCCTCAGGAACTTTCTACCTCTTTCACAATCTCTCCCCCTTCCTGCAGAAAGTTGGGCAGAAATATTCAGTACCACAGCTCAGTGCAGCAGGTAAGGAAGGAATCAGTGCATCCAGAAAGAAACACCTGGTGGATCACACAGCTGAAATGAAACAGAGACACACATCTGGTATCAACCTGACCTGTTCTGAGGTGATCAGGTTTAAATAGCTGGGACTGTGCCTTTTGAAGAGAGAAGGCTGGCAGGAAAACACGCAAGGTCTTACTGACAAAGGTTTTTTTGGTCTAATGTAGGAAAAGTTTTCTCTGAGAAAAAAGGTATTGGCTGGTGCAGGGCAAAACCAATGGACAGCTGCTCCCCAAGCATTACAGCATTTGGACCTTTAGCCTGACATGCTCTAAACTTCTGGCTTAGGAGAAAAGCCAGACTTTAGGTTTCTACTTGGGTAGGATTGATGCCTTGATGGGGCTACCTGAAAACAGAGGCTAGACAAAATTAAGAGGATAAAAGCGGGTATTTATTGGAGGGCCTCCAAGGACACCTTGGGCAGTAAAAAGCCTTCAGAAAGGCTGCACCCAGAATGGAACACCGGGTCACAGGTTTCCATACTTTTGTAAGTTTGGTCCGTTTGCATATCGGGGTTAATTCTCCAATTAAAATTTCAGGTAATGAAGTCATTACCCCGAGTTTGTTCCCCCCTCTTAAGCCACTTTGTTTACATATTTTGGGGCCTGAGACAGTAAGGTGTCCTTGAAGTTCAGGCCTAGAGAGGATTTGTTTTGTCTGACCAGGATGGGAGAACAGCAGCTAATAGGCTGTATGGAGTCTAAGAATTACACACTAAAGCATTGCAGGATATGAAAAATATAAAAGCTGAAATCCTAAGGCATCAGGATCACTTGTCTGGTCCCCTTTCACACATGGGCATTCTGCCTTGAGCCAAGATTGCCCGTGCCTTCAAGATCCAGAGAACATCACAGTTACATGGAATTGCTTCCATCACAGCTTTCTCTTCCCCTTTCCCTGCCGTTCAGATATGAAGCAGATTCTGGAGAAGCTCCCAGAGGCTGAACAGTGGCTAGAGAAGTCGGTGCTCATCGGTTGCTCGGACGAGCACAGACCGCACTTCGCGCTGGATTTAGGTTGGGATGACTCCTCCTCCCTCCGTGCCAGCACCAGTTGGATGCACTGAGAGGGAGGTGCTGCCAGGGCAGCGTCCCTGGTCCTGGGGAGAACCTGTCCTGCCAAGGAGCTGTGACGAGCGTGCCAGGCCACAGGCTACACTGCTGCTCCTGTTCTGTGTGTGGTGGTAAAGGTGGGCTGGGGCAGGCCACTGACATTTGGGGAATGCTACCCCTGGTGTGGCCCACTTCCATGGGAACACCCAGAAATTGTACACTGGAACAACAAAGGGCAGAAAATTGGAATAATAGCAATAATAGCTGAAATTTATGAGATCAATTTTTTTTTTTTTTTTAAATTTTTTAACAGGAGCCTTGGATAAATCAGCCATTGAGTCAGAACTCCAGGGATCGTTCACTGACCTGCGAAAGGCTCTCTTCGTACTGGATGGGAAAGATTCTTCGTTGCTGGCTTCGGTATTGGACTTTTTACTTTAAGAAGCTGTGATTTCTAACATCAACCCTTCTCTCCTCATCTCCCATATAGTTTTATGATCTAATATTGTACAAGTACCTACTGTACACTTTCAGGAACCTAGGTACAGACACACTATAAATTATACCAGTTTTGCCAAAGTTGTGGTCCCAAAAGAAAGATGAAAGGGAAAGAGAAACAGACAAGTAACTTAAAAGTGACTGCAGTAATTTATGTCATTTGGCATCATGTTCAGAGTGAAGTGTACTGACCTTAGCAGCTGTCCCAGCAATCCCAGTTTGTCCTCAGCTCAACAACCATCAGGCAAACTGGATGTCACAAACAAACTTACACATCTTCTCTCAGAGCTGCTCTTCTAAAACCTCTCACTTACAAGCTGGTACTCTGCAGATGCCCTATGTTTGGAAGGCCTAAGAAAAGGCCTGTGTGTGAAAATCAGCTGTCGTGACCCATAAGGAAAAATAGCTTGCGTTTCCTTTCCTGCTCTATAATGTTTGTGATGCCTGGGCTATTTTTCAAGGAGATATTCAGGGCTGGAGACTCTTTAGAATAGTCCAGTTCCCATTACAATTCCCATTATGTCCCAATAAACAACAGCTCTTGCCCAGCTCCCCCAAACGTACTCAAATTTAGAAGCAGGAAACATGGATGGCACAATCTGCCACTTTTCAAAGCACCACTCATACTTCATTTACCTTCCTGAGGCTTCCAAAGATCATCAGGGTTTATCCCCACGACAGCATGCAAAGCATTATTCAGGGAGACTGCTCTGAATTACTGCTTCCCCCTAGGGATAAATAAGGTTTGTGTTCCTCTGTGCTGGCAGGCCCAGTCCCTTCTCCGGTGGCACGATTCCCACCAGTACTGCAGCAAAACTGGGCAGCCCACTCAGAAGAACCCTGCTGGCAGCAAGCGCGTGTGCCACGCCAGCGGAGTCACCTACTACCCACAGGTGAGCACCTGGCAGCACACGTGAGGGACACGGGGCTCTGTGGCAACGCTGCTGGGCCACCCCGAGGGGGAGCAGGAAAAGGGATTTGGGTGCAGCTGGGTACTTTGTCTTTAGTGCTCAGCCAGTGACCCTCGACCAGCCAGGAAAAGCAAAAATTGGCACTTAACTTGTTTTGTCTGAACTTCTCCTTTTGCTTTGTGGTGCATCTGCCAGATGTCTCCCGTGGTCATCACCCTGGTGTCCGACGGGAGCCGCTGCCTCCTCGCCCGACAGCCCTCGTTTCCCGCGGGGATGTTCACGGCTCTGTCAGGCTTCTGTGACATGGGTGAGTGAGTTCTGATCCAGCACAGTGGCCTTGGGCATGCAGGGTGTGGGGACAGACTGCGGGGACATCAGCCAAATCCCCGTTCCCAGAGAAGGATGGACACACAGGTGATCTGTGTCTCCATCCCTGGAAGTGTTCAAAGGCCAAGCTGGGTAAGCCTGGGACTAACCCGGTCTAGCAGAAGGTGTCCACGCTGATGGCAGGGGGTTTGTACTAAATGATCCTTAAAGTCCCTTTGGACCCAAACCAGTCTGTGGTTCTGTGATGCCGGGAAAAACATTAGATCTAAACAGATCAGTGTTTCCGTGCACACGGAATTCAAAATAGCTGTTATGTGTCTGAAGGGAATGGTTATTATAGGTGTCTAGCAGTTGTTCCAGTCCCTGATAGTAAACATAAGCTTTAAACTTGCCAGGGTATAACCCCTGATCCTTTAAAATCTATTCTGTAGCTCATGCAGTCTGGCTTAGGAAGAAAAAAACAAACTACAGACCTCTTGTTACAGGAGGGAAAAAATGGCTTAAAATTGTTCTGTCCACCATCTGCATGTGGATGGGGCCAAAAATGTCTCTGGTGCCGGTGTTTATCAGAGGCTGATGAATTTAATGGAGCATCGTGCCAACAGGCGTTTGCAGCACGGGTGGTGTGTGGCACACGGCGTGCCTGCGGTTTGCTGCCCTGAGGCCGGCCCTGCTTGCCTGACTCCGCTTGCTTCTAGGGGAGAACGTGGAGGATTCAGTGCGGCGAGAGGTGGCCGAAGAGGTGGGGCTGGAGGTGGAGTCGCTCCGCTACTCGGCTTCGCAGCACTGGCCCTTCCCCAGCAGCGCCTTAATGATCGCCTGCCACGCCCTGGTGGCAGCGCAGCGGGCTGAGGTGAGCGGCTCCGGCTCCCCTGCGGCACGGCACTGCCTGCCCCGGGGAGCGAAATCGCGTTCAGTCCTCGGAATTTACTTAGGAGAGCATCGAACCCTCCTTAAATGCAATTTTCCATCGGCGTTTTCTGCAAGCGCAGAACAAACTTCGAAACAATCCTCTCGTCTTCTGTTGCAAGGTGCCAGATTCCACTCAGGTGAAATACATACACCTGTATATAGATATATAGATATACATGCCCAGAGCCCAACATCCCTGTATTTTTTCCTCTGAGCTTTGCAGAGGAGGTTCCCTCACGCATTTGCCATAGAACATGCAGATTCTGCCATGTTAATTACTGTGCTCAGCCACTGGTGCTTCACCATATTTGTGGCTTCCCTAAGGAAACCAGCACAAGTACTGGTGCCCAGCAATATCCTTTGCTGGATTGGCATCAGTGCTTAGTTCAGGCACGAGATGTAGCATCCTGGGCATTCCAACATAGGGTCTCTGGAAGCAAGAGTGGGCAAGGTACCACTGCCCACATTTACAGCTGATTTGAGGAACTGATGCTCTCTGAATTCTTTCCAGATCAGCATGGACAGCATGGAACTGGAGGAAGCCCGTTGGTTTAGCCTGGAGGAAGTTGTGGAGGGTCTCAAGAGAGGGCCCAGATCTGCAAAGCAAGACGATGGTAGTTTTTTACCCTGGTTCCCTCCCAAACAGGCCATTGCTCACCAGCTGATCCGTGAGTGGGTTCAGCAGCAGACTGCCCAGACAGCCTAGGCAGGGCTTCATGGAGTCTGTGATTCCACCAGACCTGTGAAAGCTCAGCAGAAAAGCTTCCAAAGTCCCTGGAGGCAAGGGCTGTGTTACAGCAAGGACAGCACCACACTGCCGGCACTCCTGCCCTCAGACACACTGACCTACAAAGCCGTCTCTGAACTGATCTGACAGTCCTGGGTACAGTGGATCACCTCTGAGATCCCATGACTTGCACTAAATGTACAATACAATCCTTAGTTCCAAAGCATCAACCTCACTGTGACCAGCTGTCACTGACCTCATGGCACCAATGTCCCATTTTCCTCCATTTTTTCTGCCTTGGATGGATATCAAATGCACCTTTTTCCCCCAGAACAAAAATAAAGGGACAGTGGCACCTTCCAGTGTCCGTGTTTATTTGGATCTGGGAGAGCTATCAAAAACCAGAAGAAAAGCCACGGCTGTTTGCTCTCCCCTTCTTCTGTCTCTTCCTATTCCATCTTCCATTTTCATATAAAACCTCCTATTTTTTGTTGTTGTTGTTGGTTTTTTGTTTTGTTTTGTTTGCAAATGCTAAACGGGCTTCTACATTTCCCCCACTGGTAAGACAGTTACTTCTGTGCCAAGAAAGAGAGAACAGAGCTATCTGGTGGTAGAGAGGGGAAGAGCAAAACCCGCACATAAGTATTTTAGAAGAGCACACATAATGCAAAGGTGACAGGAACTGCTAGAACAAGAACTTCACTTACAACAGAGAAAAATCTTGAAAGGAACAGTGCCTCTTACCCTGAGGCCAAAGTCTGTGGCTTGCCTGGAGAGCTGGTCTGATTTTACTGATGAAATGGTACCAACTCTCTGGAGGAAGAACAACAAGGAGACCGTCTGGGTGAGGAGAACTTAGTGAAAGAGACAGATGAAAGGATGTTTGATCTGCTGCTGATTCAGACTGACAGTCCTTTCTGCCTGCTTGGTCAGAGCTCAGATGCCACGACTGCAAAGCCGGGTGCTTGAAGGGGGAACAGGGACGTATCACTGACTGCCACCACTGGGATTCACTGCAGCTGAGCAGTGGCAAAAATCTGCAGTCCTGACACCTGAGCAGTAAGTGAAAAAACAAGTCTTTCACACCGTTGAGACACAGTGTTTGCTCAGGTTACTTTTACTTCGGGAGGCTGGGAGGGGATTCTTCCAGGCCATGAGCACCCTTCCCACCCTGACCCTCAGTCAATAAACCCCAGGTGTCAGCGCACGCCTCTCGCAGTTGTGAGCTCTGTCAGTCGTCCTGGTAGGAACGGGCTCTGGTACAGCCAAGGGCATTGCTTCCTGCCCTGCAGCCCTGCCAGACACACCACAGGAGCCCCACACCCCTCGGCTGCAGCATCCCTGCATCCAGCTTCCTTTGAAACACGGCTCACTGCCTCTCTTCATAACAGCTCCTTCAGCTTTTCTCTCCCACCACGCCATTTTAGGCCCCCAGGATTCATCTCTTGCCCCCTTGTCTCTGGAATCTGCCATTTTTATTTTCAGCCTCACAACTTCCTTCCCCTTCTCTGCAGTACAAGATATTGAAGAGTTAGGTACCTGCCAGCAAAATATTTTCGCTTCTCATCCTCCTTCCCAGCAGGAAAGGCTTGTCCCTAAGCCCTGCCAGCTCACCCTTAGGTAGGTCACCAATGTGCCCAAGCCTGCATCCAGATCGATGTATTTAGTACTTTTAAGTACCCATATATGAAACAAAAGAAAAACCAAGCCATTTCCTCATTTGCTTGCTTCTGTGACTTGCCTCTTAATAAGTTTTAAACATTTGCATGTTCCTTTTAGTTACCAATAAGAGAAAAAGTCTTTTCAATCTACTCAAATAGGGGTTTTCTGGTAGAGCTAGAACAACTACAAGATAATAATCACATCTTTAGAAAAGCATTAAATTTTAAACTGCTTTATAAAATCCTTAATCTCCACTGTTTAAGTTATGAAACAGCCTTGGTGGCCTCCATTCCTGATGTTGAGCAAGGAGGAACGATGACAGGCAGTACCCAGCTGTGAGCAGGACGGAAAAACAAGGTGGGAGACATTGTCCTCACTTGCATTTGCCTCAGAAATCCGTCTGAAGCCTGGAGAACACTCACTGCAGTCAAGACAGGACATGCTCCATAAAGGCAAGTGACCTAGAAAAAGGAACAGGCAATTCCTGACAGATGCTTCCTCACCAAAACAGAGCAGAGTTTTCCCGTGGAAAAGGTTCCAGGCAGGTAAAGGGGACAGAGCAACAGATTTCTCTCAAGAATGCATCCCTTAACTGAATCCTTTGGGAACACTTGGCTTGTATAAATCACTGAGACCCCACTGCTTTTAGGGACGTACAGCAAGACCCAGCACTGACAAGCTGCCAGCCTGGGGCATCACAGCCCAGTTGCTTATAGGTATTACCAGTCAGCAGGATACAGAGTGATAGCATTCATCTGACTAATCAGAAGGAACTTCTTGGTTAGCAGTGCAGGCAGGTTCAGAGCAGCATTACACCCACCTCCCAAAAGCAGCAGGGCATCAAAGTCATGTTGATCTCTAACATGTGCCAGCAGAGGATTAAAGTAACCAAACCTCATGACACAACTTGTCTGACCTCTGACTGCTCAGAAAAATCTTATCTGGAAACAGTGTGGGTAGAGAATTCACTCGCCACGTGCTCTCCCATCACGAGGGCTGCTCTGCTGCTGTGTGGAAAGGTCACAATTCCCTATCCAGAGGGGTATTCGTTGTGGGTGGCACAAAGTCTGACTCCAGTATTACAGCTCTGACATCAAGAAATTATTTCACCTTAAAACATGCTCTGAGACACTGTGGACACACACGGAGCCTGGTGTTTGGCCTGAGAGGACACAAGCCCTCAGTGGAACGCCCTGACAACCTTGTAAAAGCCATTTGTCAGCAAACATCTTGCAGGTACCCACGAGCAGCTCACCTCCGGCAGCTGCAGCAGACAGGCTGTCAGAACAACGTGTAATCACTCAGGTACAATTCCTGTGTTCAGTCTGAGGCACTGCTCGAACAAACTGAGCTACCCCAGCCTTCAGCTCCCACCTAAATCTTGCTCACTTTTCAACCTAGCAACAGAGGGAAAGCTGATACAACATCCACCAGTCCCTGTGCTCAGCTGCAGGTAGCATCCTTTATGGGGAGTTCCCCTGTTTCCATCCATGGCAATACTGCAAAGGGACACAGAAGTTCTACTAGCATATTAAAAAGAAGCAGAAAACCAAGAAAGATGAGGTTTGGGATAGGGACAGAAGCAAATTCACACATCATATGATAGTTAAATATGGCTGCTGGGAGTATGCAGCATGGAGGACAGCAAGATTAAACTAGAATAGATTCCAAAACTGTAACTATTTGGCCTTATATCTGCAGGTAAGGTTAATAACCCTCACCAATTAAAAAAAAAGGAAATCTGGTCTGTACTAATTTAGATTACTCTCCCTGCAGCCCCTGGGTATCATAACTGCTTTTTCCCACCAAGTGACAAAGACTTCACTGGAAATCTTTTCCTGTTTCCTACCTTGACAGTGGTCAAGTGACCTACGTAATTTCTCTGAACGAACTGAGCCTTACCTTCACATCAGCTTTGCTCTGCACTTCCCAGCCTCATACCCTTGTGAGTATCCATCTGGGAGTGCTGACCCACTGGAGGAGAGCCTCTATTTTTTTTCCACCCTTCCCTGCCCCTTTTTTGCCACCTTTTTTTTTGCCCTGCCATTTTTTTCACCCTCAATATAAACCCTTCAAATGATGGAATCAATGGGGTTTTCCATTCAATTTAAACCCTAAAAAATGAGGGACAACAGAGATTCCCTGCCAACTTAAATCTAAAGATGATGAAAATGGAGAGTTTACTCTCAATTCAAACTGATAAAATCACATCATAAAGGTTTTCCCTTCCATTTAAACAAGAAAATGGAGATTCCCTACTAATCGATACCCTTAAAATAATGGAATACGCAGGGTCTCTTTCAACTGATACCCTTAATATTGCAGGTCAATGGGGATTCCCCTATTTAAATACAGACAATAAAGGAAAAGGAAGGTTTTCCCTCAATTTAAAACCCATTTTCCTTCAGGGAAAAAAATTTTGGTTTTTGAGGTGACTGAGGAGGGATTGAGAGCACTGGGGAAGGACAAGGAAGATGAAATTGAAAGGAGAGAAGGAAAAGATCTCTCTGCACCCCAGGTGCTGCCCCACCTGCTCAGGTGCTGCTTCTCTCACCAACACTGTCCCTTAGCCCAGGGCTCGTCCCCCAGCCCCTATGAGATGCTCTGACCATTGGTCCTGGAGACACCTCTGAGATCACCTGCAGTGGGTGTGCCCAGGTAGCCTTAAAAGCAGCCCTGAACAGGGCATGCCCCTTGTCACCCTCCCTGCCCACATCTGGGGCTGTCCCACCCCTCATCCCCCTCATTGCCCACATCTGGGGCTGTCCCACCCCTCAGCCTCCTCGCTGCCCACATCTGGGGCTGTCCCACCCCTCATCCTCCTCGCTGCCCACATCTGGGGCTGTCCCACCCCTCATCCCCCTCGCTGCCCACACCTGGGGCTGTCCCACCCCTCATCATCACTCTTGTCAAACCAGTCAATCCCCCTGAGGGGCTGACCGTGCCTCTCAATCGCTTACTCCCACCTGTCAATCAATCTGATAGGCTGATTGCACCTGTCAATCACTTAGTCCTGCCTGTCAATGCCCTCACAGCTCCCACACCCCACGAAAGCCTCAACCCCCTGACAGCCCCCCATAACTCCCCTAGCTCACACAGCCCCATACTGCTAAGAGCTCATACAGCCCTGGCAGACCCCAAAGACCTCACATCCCTCCCTGGCAAGGAATTCTCCTAGGGGAATAGAGAAAGCTGGCAAAAGAAATTCCCACCTCAGCTCTGCCAGAACAGATGCTCTTGTGTTCCAGTCCAAAGACATAAATGGCCACAGGGAGGGCAGCTGCTGCTGCAGCCTTTGCAGCATCCCAGGGGATCCCGAGGTGGTACAAAGGGCCTGCCCTGCCTCCCACTGCTATGGAAAACAAAACCCAGTTTCTCATATGAGAGAGTTGGAGAAGCAGCTGCAGCAGGAGCTGTGTAAACATTCCTTAAAAATGCTTTTCCATCACTGCAACCACCATGTGCCTGGAGGTTACGACTCCTGTGCTGGAGCATTGGAAAGGAGGCTCAGGGGGCAGGTGTCCTGCAGGGAGGTGATCTTCCATGGCACTGGGGAGGCTGACATCCACTCACTCCACAAGGACCCCAAAACCTGCTGATTTGCAGGAGAAGGATTGGAGGGCCGCTGACTCCTGAGGCTAGTCCATAAAACTTAGCAGTGGGAAGAGTGGCAACAGCCAAACTGCCCCGGTGTTCAGGAGAGTTTTAAGAGATTAAAGGTCTCTGTGTCCCCTGGGGTTAATTCTGACCTCACAGATGGAAGATGAAAGAACCATTATTTGTTCTCCTGCTTGAAACATACCAGTCAACAAGTGCACTGTTGAGAACTGGGGCTGCAGGGGTCAAGCCACAAACAAGAAAAGCACGTGTTTGGGAAGGGTCAGGAGCCCGGGGATGGACGAGGCCGTACAAAAGGCAGACGCTCAAGTGAGCAAAGAGAGTAGATTGTGTTGGAATGCAGTGCCAGTTAAACAGCTACAGAACATACTCCAACAGCAATCCGTTGAAAGGGAACCACGCTGCACTTGTCTTCCCTAATTAATTCCATCAGGCCCCCTTCACTAAAAATACTCTCAAAATTAGAAGCAGAGATGCCTCGTGTGTTACTTCAAAGCAGGGGAAGAGGCAGCATGGAAATGCTTATTCTTCGATGGCAAACTCTCCTGTGAGCAGTTCCACACTCCTGAACAACTCCACTGTGAAGCTGCTGAACAAATGTAAATAGCTGGAGTGAGCACGGCCCCAGAGAAATCACAGTCCCACTGATGGAAAAGGGAGAGTAGCCAAGCAGCAAGATCAGCTCAAGTCTTTCCAGAAGAGCAGCTTTGTTCTGAACCTTAGCTTAGGAGTTTTCCTCACATACTACAAGAGTCCTTAAATCTATTTTGACCTTTTGTATAGCTCAGACCACACAACAGTTAAATGTGATCACGTTCTTGAAACGCAATTCTTTTATAAAGTGGAGAATCTGATGTAGATTCAGTGTTAATTACCTTCCCTGTTCAAACATAAACCCTTTCCAAGGTTCAAAGACCTCTGTTTTCCACCACTAACTGCTCATTATCCTTGTCTAGATTCAAAAACTTCTGTTAACCCCATTTTTCCAGCACAGATCTGTCTGAGTCTGCAGTCCACCTCACCTCTCAGCAGTCCAAATTCCTTGAACTTCAGCAGAACCTTTACACCTCCCAACTCTTTTTGTCCATCTGTAATCCCTGTCCAATATGCCAGTACTCTCCCTGAACTGTTGACAAACTAAATTATACAATATCAATGCAGGACACTTGATTAATTGTTGAATCAAAAAAAAAAAAAAAAANAAAAAAAAAAAAAAAAAAAAAGAAAAGAAGCTGATTTGGACCTGGCAGGACTGTTCTTGCTGCCTGTAAATCAAGAATTTCTACCTATTTTATTTCAAATTTATCCTGTTGAAACTAAAGTTGGCATATTTAAAACAGATTTTTCATTCCATGTGAAAGCAACATGCTGCATGCCTTCTATCCACATTTTCACTGAAAAAAACCCCAGAACTGTTCAGCCTGGGCTCACATACAGCTACTGCTGGCATGATACCAACATTCAGCAGTAATGGAATTCAGAAAATGACCAATTATGAAAATGCTTTCACTCCAAGAACTTCTGATATTGCACTGAGGAAGTTATGCACACCTTGAAAAAAATTCAGTAATCAAGTTGTATTTCTGTTTTTATTGAAATAAATTTAAAAAATACTTCTGGGCAATATTTACATGTATTTGATCCAGTTACTCCTCAAATCCTTCTGCTTAGTAAGGAACAGGCTCTTACAGTAATTATCAGAAGTTCTTACAATGCAGCATGGTACTTTTGGGAAGGATTAAATGCCTCCCAAACATTTAACCAGTGTTCCCAAATCCAGGAGACTCTTCCTGTCATATGGCATTTCCCCACCTCCCCCTGAAGGCAGCAGCATTTTCAGAACAAGAACTGCTTTCCAGATAGTGAAACCACTTAGCAATGTGTAAAAGGACATTTTAGAAATGTGGCAAACTGGATCACTGATTGGAAAAAATCAAAGAGAGGTTTTGTAATAGAAGTTTCATTCGAGTCATGACATCATTTTCAGTTTTCTGAAAATGTGTTAGCACTGGGAAAATCTCGTTTCCATTCAAGACAGTGTCCAAACAAAAGGCTTTTGCAGGTAAATCCACTTTGCATTTCTAAAGTGACACATAATGAAAAGAATGTTCAAAATTAAAACCTTTGGCCTCTTCTTCCACATCCTGCTCATCTGTCTGTGCTTCATTTCCCCATCAGCCATGTCTTGTCAAAAGACTCTCATTGTGCTGCTCAACTGCTGGAGCCAGTGTGATCTGTGTTTTCAGGTAAATACACCCCCATGCTCTGTAAAATGTTCGAGGTGGGTCCTGCCAGGCCAGCCTGGGCGCTGTAGGACTCAAGCAGGTTTGCTACCAGGTTCATGTCCACATCCACTGGTGCCAGCTCAGCATCCTCAGCTCCAGAATCAGGGCCAGCACTCTCAGATGTGGCTGCTTCAACAGAACTTGCCTGCAGTGAGTACGAAGAGAAAGTTTTATCAAATTGCAGATTTAAGGGGGAAAAAAAAAAAAAGCAAACCACAAGAGAAAAGAAAAAACCAATTCTGCAGCCAACAAAGTCCAGGACATTCCAGGGTCCTGACAGACAGGAATTCAGCCACCAAATGCCCACGCCAGCTAAAAATCATCACTGCCCATCACACAGATTAGGCTCCAAGAGAAGGACAGAAAGTGTTGCTGAGTCCTGGCTCAGCTTCCTATGGGAGCAAACTAATACAGGAACTCACAAGTCAAGCTGCAGCTGCTTGCCCTACTACAGAAAACAGGGAAATGGAAGTCTTGGAAAAGACGTGCAAATTCAAAGCTGAGGTAAGCTTTTGTTTGAAAACAAAAGTATTATGATGCAACTACAGCACACTATGCTTGCACGTGGGAAGGCTCTGATCACATTACTCAGAATGGCCACTTTCAGCACATTTCTTGTTTCAAAATTACTATGCAAGAAATCAGAGCTCAAGGCACACTCACCCCTCTCTTATGGGTGGTGAAACTTTTACCGACGTTGGTCTGTGCCAGTTCACGGTCCATCTCATTCATGTATGACCTGAGACTGCCTACAAGCTCCTCAGGAGACACCTTCTGGTCCTGCCTTCGATTTCCAGCATCCAAGTCCTCATCATCCCCATCTGAGAAATCAAACTCCTCCTCTTCATCCAGATCATCAGAATCCAGCTCCTCCGAGTCTGCCCCTAGGTATTATTTTGTGTCAGTACAACAGCAAAGAAATCAGTGCAGGGATTTGTTTCAAATAAAGAAGCAATCTCACCTAAAATTCTGTCCAGTGCTTTCGTAAAAGAATCCACGTCAAAGGTAACGTGGGATTCATCAGATGACCTGAAATACAAAAATATTTTAAAATAAATAAAGCTGTCATGCTTGCATAAGCCTGACACAGGCACAAGCCATGGGGATTTCTCTCAAGCCAGGACTGAAGTTGGGACATTTGAACTTAGAAGCGCCCAGAAGTTTGAAGTCTGTATGGATTAGACATGAAACAGTGAGTGCAGGAATTTCTGGAAAGACAGAGAAAAATTTTGAAGACCACAAAACCAAACTAAGTGACAGAGAGCAGCTCAGCTTCCAGCACTTTAACCTGCACCAGTGTCAGCGTGGTCACCAAGCTGATTTAAAAGCAAGTCCATATTCACTGCTGTGGTTTATTTCAGGCCTCTGCTCAGCACACCACCTTCAAACTCTGATTGTCTCCATCACAGAATCAACCCAGGGCTGCAGCAGAGTGCAACACTGCACACCAGACCCCAAACCCAAAGTGCTACTACCATGGCATTTCTGCTCCTTCGTGTGAGGAGACTTTGGACACAAAAGCCTTCATGCTCTCAGCAACTGTTTCCAAGTCATATTTTTGCTCTTTCTCATTTGTGGAAGGAAGGGACTCATTTCTTGCCTCCTTCAGCATCTGATCCAGAGCATCTGGTGTAATATCCAGCCAGCTGTCATCTGAAAGAACACAGGACAGATCTGTTATTCTGCACAAGCCTGCTGGCCTGCAGGGCCCAAAGCAAATGACTGAGAGGACTGCAACCATTCTGCAGCTCATTTTTGCACTGCTAAGTTTTTGTGCCAATCCTGGGTCACACAGGGCCTAAGGCAGTGAGAGGCTGAGAAGAAGAAAGTAGGGACTTCATTTCACTACTTGAAAACTGCTTTGCATGCAGCTTTGAACTAGGAGATACCATTCTGGTCACTTTGGCCACTAGATGGAGGAAGAAAGGCTTACTCTAAAAAGGGAGAGCCAATCCAGTATTCAGTCTTAATGAAGGTTGGACTGGCTCTCCCTTCACAGCTGTCAACATTCCCCTTCTTCCCCCACAAATAATCATTTGTAATAGGAATAACTCTCCCGCATCCAGCTCACCATCCTCTGGAGCAAGACAAGCTGCTTCTCTCTCAAACTCCTTCAAATCAATGGATGTTGTCTGTAGCAGTGTCAAGATTTCATCACCTGGACTCACTTCAACAGAGCTGGAAGAAAAAAATTTCAATTTACTGAAATGGATTCAGTGGGATCACACGCTCTACATTCCGGTTTTCACTAAAATTCTTCATTCTTCCTTCTGTGCAAACACATCAAAAAAGGAAATGAGTCTGGGGGAAGTGCCAGAGTACTACACAGAGTTATTACCCAGAATAGGACACAGTCAGCCTCTGCGATTCCTAGCTGATGGCTCCAAAGCCCATTTGTCATGGCTCTTTTTCTTTATGTTTATTTTGCCTTGGTAAATACTAAGATTGCCAGATCCCAAACAGCACAGACTGGAAACTCAAAAAACTAACAGTCGAGATATTATGAGCTGGCAAAGCCTCAGATATTTTTGTAGTGATTTACTTTTTGGATTTGATCTTTCGGAGAAATCTACAGCCAGCTGCCTGTCTTGAGTAAAGGAGACAGATTACTCTGTATTTACTATTCACTGGGACTGCTTCTCAATGAAACTTTTATACACTCTCTACAGTCAACCAAGCAAATAATGCTTTTCAGTCACCTCTTAACCCACTTGGAAGAGCTTAGCATTTCACAAAACCGAGATAAATAGTTGCTCAAGCAAGAACTTCTCCTAGTGGAGTATTCTAGAGGAATTAGTACTTGTATGTCCTGGCCACAGCACCCATGTTAAATGTTCAATGGAGAAAAGGGTTCGGGGTTTTTGTAACAAGGATTTTAAAGGTAAGTTAAAGGATTTGCAGCCATGGTGCATGACACTCGTGAACTTCAAGTAGCTCTTACCTTTCTGGGGCAACAGATTGCTGGAAGTGATCTTCTGCCATATGCAACAGCTCCAGGTACTTTGCAGATCCTTCCATTTCTCCCTATTTAATGCAAGTCATGGGCATGAATCCAAACAATTCTCCCTCCCCTTCCTTTTCAGAGTCAGGCTTCATAAGGATGACTATTTGTCACACAGAAATGCTGAGAAAACCAGAACAAGTAAAACCTCTTTGCCTTGTACACTTGGAATTGAATGCAGGAAAGTGGCATTCCTATATTTTAAGTATATTAAAGTATATCAACCTAAGAGTTTCAATAGAGCTGTCCCGTTTTATAACCTTCAAATAAGTATTCAATTTATGCCCAATTTTTCACTTAAAATAAGTAGTTAAAGGCAGCTTTAAAAAAACCCACAAAACCACACCAAAGCCCCCAGAACTCACAAAACCCACACACACATAAAAATTACACCTGCACGGGCCCAAATAGGTCTATGGTGTTATGTACAGATCTTGAAGAAAAATTAATTCTAGAGGCATGCAAATGAAATGTAAACCAGTGAAATCAGTTACACCTCACACAACCATATGGTGGTTTTCTTCATTCAAGTGTATTTCTCCCCTTTCTTTAGATGAATGAATGAATCCCCAAATCTTGCTTTTTCCTTTTTAATTTCCAAAATAAATTACTTTCAAAGGGGAACAAACTGCACAAGTCTCCTTTAAAGACATTGATTCATTTTACACGGAGATAAGGATTCAAGTTCTTGCCCCGCTGCAACTACTTACACAAGTTCAAGAGCTAAAATGTATTTTTCCTGGAATGTTTAAAAGCCACAGACACACTGCTTCACCTTGAAATAATCTTTTTCCTTCAAGCTCCTGAGGAATCTCTCCCACAGAGGACCGCTTAGCACATTTCTCTTGGCATCAGGAGCTACTTTACTGCTCTTGGAGCACAAAATTTCAAAGCCATGAGCCTGTATATAAAAGATGCAACAGGAAGAGGTTCTCAAGGTGTGACGGACTTTGCTCACATTTTTCTGGACAAGCAGGCAACTTCCAGACAAAGACCCATTTCCTGGACATACATAAACAGGCAAACTAAGTTCAAAATGCATAAAAAATCATTACCAGTTTCATGCCCAGTTCATAGGCTCTGTACTGAGGATGAGATGGGGTGGGCAGGGTGTATCCACTGCGTCTGTCTGGAACAAACTTCTGCTGCACCAGCTGTGCATATAAACACCGAGTGAAAGTCACCTGAAAGAGCCAGGGCAGAAAAAAAACACTCCCTGCAGCATGACTGTGTTGTGCACAGGCATCAAAATCCCACCAGGCTCACTGAATTGTGTTTTAAGGCACCCATATTACAGAGACTGCATTCAAAATATACCTTAGATAGATTTTTCTCATACATTGCTTTTCAGGCCTTATGAAGTATGCTCCAAATTGAAATCCCCAAGTAAATATGAACTTTTGTCAGTCTAAATACATTAGGAAAAACCCTAAGTCTTTTATATTCACATCAACAAGGTGTATTTTCAATTAAAATAAAATTTGATTAAAAGCTAGGATTTCAGAAACAGTCTAGAAGTCCAAAATTTTACTCTAAAGCTTCTTTTCAGGAGTCTAGAGGTACAACTCAAACAAAACGCACCAGATAAAATAGTGCTGGGACAGTGCTCATAAAATACTTCATAAAAGCTTTCACAGAGCTGTGTGAGCACAGCTGAGAAGGTGAAAAGCCTTGGAGTGAACCACTGGCTAGCACCAACTCCTCATGTTGGCTGGCAGTGCTGTCAAACTGCTCTGATCACAAGGGGAGATCGATTTACTCAGCAGGCATTTCAGCAGAGGAGCTTCTACCCCAACCTCTGGTTTCAGAAACAATTCCCTCATGATCAGCCCTTTGAAAGTCCAGCCATGTCAATCCAGACAAGCTATTATTGTAATGAACTGGAAATCCATCCCTAGAGCCAGAAGAAAAAAAAAATAAACTGCGTGCTTTCAGTTTTGAAGCTAAATCTGTGTGTTTATACCATTAGCCACAGAACCCTTGTGAGATAAGGAATTAAGTGACAAGCTGCTTTCGAAGAGCACTTACCAGGGCCATCCGAAGCTTTAGAAGAGCACTTACCAGGGCCATCACACGCTGCTCTGCAGGGAAGGTTCTGAAGGGGCGCCGACAGGCCCGCAGATCGCCCGGGTCCCGCAGGTAGAAGGCCTGCACCGCCGCAGCCACCAGGGACGGGCGCTGCCTCAGCACGGCCACGACGCCGGCCGGGAGGAAGCAGCGGGCTCGGTGCAGCGAGGCCTGGATCCTCTCGGGGTACCTGAACAGCAACAGAGTGTAGGACACGTACTGCAAGTTAAACCACCCCTTTTTTATTATGAGGCCCATTTTCACTTTAGTAGTTACCTGTACTATGGGTCAGAAGATTATCCTGAAGTTAAAACTTGGCCAATCTAATGCCTACAATATCTGTTTCTGTAATACATTCATATAAATGTACGTGGCAAATAAAACTGAACCCCTACATGGGTAAGATGAGTCACTGTGAACTTAACCAACACGCCCAGCTATGCAGTATTCTTCACCACACTCTGTAAAAGTTATGCTGTCAAACCCTTGCAAAAAAAAAAGTACAGGGCTGAACACAGCTGTGACAAGCTGAAGGTCTGACAATTCTGCTGGTTCTGCACTGTAGGTCAAATCCTCTTTTTCCTCCTGCACAGGGCTCCTAAAAGATCAGGGAACTTTCAGATTTTTCAGTATAAGAAGGATGTGAAGGAAGAGTAACTCGTGTCATTGCCAGGCGTGGAATTATTGCAGTGAACCAGTTTCAGATTCCCCAGATCACAGCCTACAGGACACTGACCCCCCTCCTTCCAAGAGGGCCACAGAAAAACCTCTAGCTGCTGCTTTCTGAAAAGGAACCAACCTTATCACACTTACTGGGGAAATGCTTAAACCCCAGCCAGCACAGAACCAAACCCCACGGGTGCAGAGGGCCGAAATAAAGCACCCACATACCCATCAATGCGTTTGTTCACCGCAGCTCTGATGGGCTCTGCAGCCAGGAACTCCTCGGAGCGGGTGGACAGCAGTGCCAGTGCCTGTGGGACTGTGGGGCAGGGAGCAGAGAGGTCACAGTCCTGCTCCGGAGTCTCCGACAGCGGGATGATGTGCAGCTCTCCCTTGTAGAAGAACACCTGGCAGGCGGGAGTGTTCTCATCACACGGGGTAAGAACAGCCACGCAGCGAGCAATGGAAAATTTCATTTCACATACAAATGTATGTGTTTAAACACAGAGCATATAAAGTACAAATACAGAACCAATACAGGAAGCAGCACGGTTTTTAAAATAAAGTTACTTCTGCAACAAGTTTGGTCAAATATATTTTGTCTCCTTAATAACAATAATACCAAGTTTCTCTTCAACTAGAGAATTGCTTCAGGAGAATCAGCACAACCTAACTGCTTAAGAACATCACAGGGACTAAAAAGCATTAATTCAGGTGCTACGTGACCTCTGCTGGTTCCTGATCCTAAGAAAAGCCCTGAATGCAACAATCTCAACTCCCTCACTCTGTCTGCTCCCTCAAACAGAAGGAAAATACGAGCCTGATAGTCCAGGTACACATTTGCAATCAATTTTTGTGCTGTGTTCCATCCCTTTTAAGAAACTTGGAGCAGGGCAAAAATAATTTAAAAATTTTTTGCTAATGACCAAGTTAATTACTTCTATTTTAATCCATTGCCAGTGACATGACTACTAGCAACCATCCATATCCAGGTGAAGGTGTCTGCTCATTATTTCACCTATACCACACTCAGTCTGAATCCTTGTAGAGACACCAACACTCCAGCCTTGAGCATCTCCTACTCTGAGGGCAGCAAATCCTCTTGCCCAAACACTCCAGAATATGGTAAAAATAAAATCCAAGTGGCTCTAGCAGAGCTACGAAGTTCAGGTGGATACAGGAGTGCTCCTGAAGAGAGTAACAGTAAGGGACAGACAGCACTCTGGATCTTCAGAGGCAGTCAGACCACTTGGCTGGAGGTGCAAGAGAAAACTCCAGCTGGTTCATAAAAGGCCACTGTGGCCCCCTTGCCCACTGTACAGAAGTTTTACTCACCCTGTTTTCACTGTTCTCAGGATTCAGCCACTTTGGGAGAAAATCAGCTGCTTCTATCAAGAGAAACTCTCCATCATTGTCATCGATCCTGGCCAAGGAGAAATTGGTTTCTTAGCCGGAAAAGCCTTGCAGAGCACAACAACACACTTCTGAATCCACGTCTGCTGGGGTTTTTTAATATTCACAGAACAGCTTAGGTTAGAAGGGACCTTAAAGATCATCTGGTTCCAACCCCCCTGCCAAAGGCAGGCACACCTTCCACTAGCCCAGGCTGCTCCAAGCCCCGTCCAACTTGGCCTTGGACATTTCAAACGTGTATGGGATGGAGAAACACCTCCAAGGATGGGGAATATTAAGACAGGACCTTGAGAGCATAGGCACTGCCACGTCGCACCCCTCCCAGAAAAGCAGCTCAGCAGGACCCGCCATACCTGGCTGCCAGCCCCGGGAACTCCCTGGTGATCTCCCGGACCAGGTACACAATGAACCACTCATCCTCCACGTTATCCCCGAACAGCGTGGTGCCGCCGATGTGCGCCGGGGTCTCGCCTGGACGGGGCAGAGAGAGGAGAGGGGGCTCAGCAAGCCCACGCACAGAAACAGACTGTCCTGACAGGGTGCGGAGCCTCCCTCACTGGGGGTACTCCAGACCCAGCTGACAAAATCTTGTGCCATGTGCTCTGGGATGACCCTGCTGGAGCAGGGAGGTGGCACCAGGTGCCCACTGTGGGCCCTTCTACCCTGACCCATGCCGTGACACTGTGAGTCCGTGAAGCCCCTGGGCCTCCCCTCACACGCCCCTGGCCTCCCTCACACGGTTCCGCCGGGTGCCCTCTCGCACACCGGCGGTCCCGGCCGCCGGGTCCCCCTCACACGCCCCCGGTTCCCAGCCCCCGGGTCCCCCTCACACGCCCCC
>VZRR01000969.1:57178-71261 GCA_013398015.1 Oreocharis arfaki
CCGCAGCGCGTCCATCGCGGCGCGGCCGCGCTCCGCCCCCGCGGGAGGAGCGGCGCGATGGCGGCGGCGGGGCGGCGGCGCTGAGGATGATATCGCGATACGCGCGGAAACCGGTGCAGGCGTGAGTGGCTGCCGCTACCCCTGTCCCGATGCGGTCCCGATGCCCGTCCCAGTCCCAATCCCGGCCCCGATCTCGGTCGCGATCCCCCTGGCCCCGCTCCCGGGCCTGCCGCCCGCGCTCCCCCCAGCACCGAACAGGGCCCCGTGACGGCCCGGTCACCCCACATCCCCGACGGGAGATGGTTCCCAGGATTCCCGGGATTCCTGAGCACCGGTCCCGGCCAAACACCGGTGTGGCAGAACGCGGTTACATCCCTGTAATTGGCTTTTTCCCCCTGACCCAGGAGTTGAGTCAGTTCTGACTTACTCGGCTCGTTTACTCTCGTTCTATTTAATGCAATTTAATTAATCTACAGGCATAATGGCATTGTCTCTGCTTTTAGGGAGCTGTAGGCCAATTCACAGCATCCTTAGTTCAAGTTCAACTGATTTTGAAGCCAAGACCTTTAACTCCGTATTTACCTTAGAACTAGTTTTGACACCTTAAACCTAGAGCTTTGGCGACAAGAATTAGCCTTCTAATAGTAATACATGTGTGCACAGTCCTTGAGAAGCAGAAGAGAAAAACCTATAAAACTTATTGGGAACTCTGTAAATGTTTATTCTTGTAAGTAATGCCAAGCTCCACTTCTGCTTTTTTAGACAAGGACTCCCAAAACATGCCTTGAGGCATCACCCACTGCCAGAGCCACGGGCTCGGGTGTGCCCAGCCACACCCACGGCTGAAAACCTCGGCCAGACCTCCAGGTACTCGTCACGACATATCTTATACACCTGTTCTGATACAGCTAGGCTTTGTTTACTGGCACACTCGATTTGTCTTTGTTTGTTGTGGGCTGTTTTGCTTGCTTTTTTTTTTTTTTGGCTCAATGCATTCATTTCAGGGAGTCAGGAATCCATAAGGAAGTGGATGATCATGGGGATCCACAGACTGCTAGCCAGAGCTGTGCTGACACCTCCACAGAAGACAGCTCAGTCTTCTCCTGGGGCTATGACGTGAGTAGAACATAATCATGCAAGCCAAATCTAGCACAGAAAGACACTTGAAATACCACTGCAAAGACACGTCAGAATAAAAATTATTGGATCTGTCAAAAAAATCATGGTAGTGATTGTAGAAAGAACATCTTTTTACCTCTTTCCATCTTTCAGTTCAAAACACATTAGGTTCATACTATTCTGTTAATATTCTGCATTGCCATCGAAAATTTTGGAAGTGCAAATCATTTAGAGATCATTTATAGATATGAGTGTATCTGTAAATGCTGTTATTGTGGAACCCCAGCCATGGCTGGATGACTTTCAGACACTTGGTGTGAGTTTATCAAACTTCTGCATACTTGCATGTTTCTCAAAATATAGGAACTTTCTAAAACATTATTTTCCATTAGAAATGTTTGTTTTATTCTCCATCCACCAAAGCCAAGTGTGCTGTTGCTTTCTGGGAGGTGAGATGCAGCTGTTTAGATCTAAGCGACCCCAGAAGTGACCTCATTTTCTATCTACATGTAACAAAGGACCTGACTGTCCCTCAGTTTCAGTGTTTCCCAGCAGTCTGCATTGCTTTTTGTGTCCCTGTTGTTTGTGGACACTGGAAGCAACAAATCCTCCATTGCATTAACATACCACTGAATTTTATCCTTCCTGTTCCGATTTCTTTAAGTCTTGTAACTTAATGTAATAATACGGATATTTCAAAATGTTTTAGTAGTTTTTCTGCTGTCACTGTAAGCTTTTTATGTGGCAGCCATCAGTCTTAGTGGCAAGCTGCATCATCTCTGGGAGAAAATTATTTAAAGTCAAAACCTTTCTAATGCAGTCCTGCTAAGCTTTGAACAAATAGCTGTCTTTTTCAATTCTGTTTTAAAAATCATTTAAAAAAACGCTGCAAAGGCTACTCACTAGGTATTTTCTTTCCTCTCTAGGAGTTTGATAAAGCTGCCACACAACAAGTTCAGCAGATGTTCAGACAAATTGATGAGCTTCTGTATGAGCAGAAAGAAAACGTTCATGTTGAGGGACTGCGGGAAGAATGCCACCAGTGGTCCTCCAGCTTTCCTCATCTCAGGTATTTTATGAATAGGCTGACGCTGGTACCTTCACAACAAGGGTAGGGATGCACACAGTTGCTCTTAAGTGGCAGGGTGGGTTTATGCAAGTATGTGGTAGATACAGATGAAAGGATCACTTTGGTGATGTGCCTGCCTGTCATTAATAAACATGCTGTTACTCCCCATGTGGTTCCTTGACAGAGGTCTGTTGCTATCTGCGACTGACTTGGCCTTAACAGAGCAGAATTCGCTCAGAAAACTGAAACTGCCACCAGGAGAACTGCACAGCTTCCCAGCAGAACTTTTAGGATTTGCTGCTGTTCTCAGACCCTTCAATAACTGTACTGCCAAGGTTTTCTGCTGTATTTATCCTTTGCTTTTATTTATCCTGGCAGGGTGGTGGGGAAGCAGGTGGTGATCCCCACAGACGAAGGGTATGGATGGTACTCGAGCTCCCCCTCGGGCAGTTTGGCTCCCTCAGATGTAAGTTCTCCACAGGAAAAGGATCCTGATGAGTAAGTACCAGCAGGGAGCCTGGATCATACCAAGGTGCGAAGGCAGGTTTGTTCTCTGCTTCTTAAAGTGTGCAGCCTTCCTGTTAGGCTGAGTTTTTTCCTTTTTAACTGAATTTAGTACACTCAGAATAGCAAGAATATGTAGCTGTGCTTTTGCTGACTACAGTGAACCAGCCAGTAAATAGAAATATCTTTGCTAATGATGACTTCTTAAGAATATGTATGTATTGTAGCTGGTTTTATTATTAATCACCTGTTAAATTTGCCTAGGATTTAAAAAATACAAAGCACTATGTTAGTGCTTCTTTTATTATTTAATGTTTAGAATGCTTTCTAATTAGCTTTGGATATTTTTTCCCTTAAGTTTCAGGTTCCTTAGCAAGAATTAAAAGGTATCCAAACCAAAAGTTGTTACTGTAATGAGTAATTTGTTGGCCTCGCTACTGCTTGCCCTTAACTACTATGCTGTGTCTCAGTTATTTGAGGTGGAACAACATCTTATTTCTGCTTTCTGAAAACTGTCACCTGTTCAGATTTAGCGTTTTTGGCAAGAAGGTGCCACTTTTTGTTGCTCCTGCTCACAAAAAGGCCGACCCTTCCAAGCCTCCAACCTTGTGTTCCTCAGAGAGCGATGAAGGGGAAGAGGAGGTCATTCTCTCCGAAGGCATAGTGGAGGAATACTTGGCCTTTGACCACAGAGATGTGTAGGTATTGAATATTAAAACAGTACCAGTGTCCTGGGGTTCCTGCAGTTAAGACACACATACTTGATGAATTTATTTTTCTTTTCCCTACAGAACTTTCAAAGGCCTGAGGTTGCCCAGGCACTGGGAATTCTCCCAACCCATTTCCTAGGACAATTTATTTTGCTGAATTATTTTTAGGAATTTTTTGGTAATTTTTCATGCAGTCCATTTTTGTGCTTGGTTTGAATTCCATTATAACTAAGAGCCTATGTGTTTAATAAAATGTGTTTAAACACCATTTATTTTTTATACTATGTCAAATTCACTGCTGTTATGCAATAGCAGTGTGCTGCTTCTGTTTTGTACTGGCATTTTGGGTGGAACTGTACCTCTCTGGATTTTTTTCAGTGGTAGTTTTAAGAACCAGAGTGGATTTTATGCTTGTCAAGAAACAATTACCACTATTTTTATCTTTTTGCCCCTTTACTTCATTCAGACCAACAATATGAACATATGGCCTGGGTAAGGACTCTGGAGGGTGCTGTCAGTTCCTGAGTACTTAATCAGTTTTAATAATTAAAGCCACTTAGCTGCATGGACCATTAAATTAAAATTATGTTTCTTGCCAAATTTGACCAGCAAGAGGCCAGAGAGACATTGCTGCCACAAATAATATCACTCTCTTTTCTTTAGGATTCTGTACTCTCGGTAGAAACAGAGCCTAACAATGTGATGAAGAAATAGCCCTCTAACTATTAATACTGGTTTTTTTAATGTGAATTTGATCTCATGGGTAAATTATTTATCATTCTTGAAGTATCATTTATAGGCATTCTGTATAGGGAGACCAGGGTGTGTCAGTCATTTCTCACTGAGGTCAGTGGGAAAACTGAAAGTAAATGCAGGAGACAAAGAAAACGTGTTTCTGGTGCAGGTAATGCTTACATGTTTACAGGGAGGAGGAGCTGCACGAGAGGAAAATGGGACTGTCCTCTGGCAGGCAGAAATTGGGGTTTCCTCCCGTCTCTCCCTATTCCTGCATGAAGGATTCCGTGCTCACGTTTGTGTTTGATGATGTGTGGAGTGAAGTCCTGGTCTGCATGGAAGAACTGATCTGCAGGCACTGGGAAGGGTCAGCCTCTGGTAAGGATCACAGTTAAAGTGAGGGCTCAAAAGGGGATTTCAGCTAATTTTGCAAAGATGCCATGGGAGAGAGATGTATTTGGGAATGATCTCTTCAGTGGGAATAAAAAGGTTATTTTGCTAACAGCGTGAAACATGTCTTCAAAAAAACTTAGCAGAATTCATCATCCAAGAGGATGATTTTCATCCATTTTCTCTAAAAAAAATTTGATTCATAGCACTGTCCTTCACTAGCTATGCCAATATTGACAGGAATTCTCTGTTACTTTGCACAGATGATGAGAAAAATATCATAACAGTAGAAACCCTCCGGGCAGAGGCCAGAAGCCCTTTGCAGTTGGATCCTCTGCCAGCATTGTTACCTCGTGTGCCACACACAAAGATGCCCTCGGTGACATCAAGTCTGGTAAGGACTTTTAGCCAGCTGTTGTTTTGTGTGGGGATGAATCAGTGCAGTGTTACCTCAGCAAACAGACTGATTGTGTTTAGGTAAATAACTAGTTTGGACTTCATGTGCATGCTGGCTGTCCTTTCTGACACCTAAGTTCTGTTGTTACTCAGTTGGCAGTTTTAATTCCTACTTTCCTCCTTGAAACGTAGTATTTTATATCTGTGTATGACAGCCATGTGGTGGCTGTTGATTAAGGATGTAGTTCTTTCCACAATTTAATGTTTAAACGGTGAGATTGAGGATTGTGTGTGGAGGATCTCATTCTCACATTTATAGTTAATTCATCCAGCAAGAAGGGATAAATCTCAGTGCAGTTCTAAACCAGTTTTTTCCCCCCCACACACTGAATTTAACTGTATAATCTGCTTTAGGTGATCTGCTCTTAGAGTGGTGAGCACCAAAGTGTTACCCATTTATTCCATTTTAATTCAACTCTTTCCTTCTTCTTTCTATTTCTTTCTCCTTTATTTCCTCTCCCTGCCTGTCCCTTGTGTCCCCCTTGCTGTGTGTGTAGTGCCCAAAACCCAGATGTGGCCGCAAAAGCAAAAAGAGGAGAAAAACACCTCAAGTATGTATGGGATTAAAGCTCTGCTGTTTTCTATTTGCTCTTGTTATGGTGGGTGGAACCTGATGTTTTTTCCAGATCAGTCTGTATCTTGGAAAAGGACTTTGCAGATCTGTTCTTGACATAAAACGTCAATATACCCTGAAAGTGATTTTCGTAAAGCTTCTGATTATAGTCATTGTTGGAAGATCAGCAAATGAGCTGCTCAGCTGGAAAAAATTAAGTATTAGAACATTTTCTGAGCACTACCATTCCAAAAGAATGAAATGCTAAGATCCCTGTCTTAGATGGGGAAATAATATAACCAAGTATACATCTGGATGTCATGGAAGAAATTAATGACTTTCTCCAAAAAGAGAAGTCTGTAAATACGTGTGTGTGTGTTTCTCTGCCAAAGAGTAATTTACTTACTTATTTTTTTTTAATTTCAGGTAAGTGTCTCTCAAGGGTCAAGTAGTGGTTCTCAGCGTAACCTAAATGGCTTGATGGTGATCCATGGGATCCAGTTACACCAAAGGAACCTGCCTGTAGTGGAGAAAACACAGTAAGAACTACGGATCACCTGTTGTAAATACAGTAGAGCACTTTGACAGTGAGAGGGATTCAACCCAAAACCTTGTGAGATAAATTCCTCCACCGGAGGAAGCCATTCTCAGTTATTTTCCTGCTTGCTTGCTTGTTTGTTTATTTGTCTTCTGTGAAAGTGTTACTCGATATAGTTATGTTAAAAATGGACTCACATAATTTCTGCCCACGTATTTTATGACTGAAGTCACCTGTAGGTGAGCACTTGGGTAACAGTAGTTGTCACGTTGACCATGTCTCTTTTGGTCTTGTAATTTTTTGTTTTGCTAGGGACCTGGATGACAAACGGCCAGGTTCGAGTTCCCTCCTCTCTACCCGGACGTGGCCAAATCGTCCCCTGGAGCTCAGCACCTCATCCCTGTCCCGCTGCACGAGGAGGAGGAACCCCCCCCCACGGACCCTGCATCCCATCGGGGCCCCACGCTCCGGGGACGACGTCTGCAGGCGCCTGTACGTCCCAAAACAGCCTCTCCCTGCAGGGTACCAGCGCCAGAGAACACGGGAAGCACCCCTGGGTAGGGAGGACATGGATTACTGGAGCAAGGACGGGAACTGCCCCTTAAAGCACAGCTCCCCTGAGAAAGCTGAGCTGGTCACTGTGCTGCCAGCTGTGATTCAGTGAATCACATATGTTCTCATTTTTGGGTAGTTTTACACACGAGCAATAGACCTCAGTCTGTCCTCTACAAGCAAAGTGAACAGCACCATCTCTTTCTTGACATGGCTTTTTCTGCAGCCTATTTTCAAGATAAATTTAAAATTCTGCGGTTTTTGGAGGTCATACTGCATGCTGCTATCCTAGCCCAGACTGGACTATAAAGATGTTAAAATAGGTTATCTGACTGACCAAAGGGCTCTTAGTGAGCCCTCAATCACATCTAGACTATCTTACTATATTTTGCACAATGACCTGACTGAATGAGACCATTTACAGGGACTACAGGGTATCAGGAAACAGTGCAGGCTTTGACAGACCTGTCTGTTGCACGTGTTGTAAATTGATGTCGTTTACTTTTAGTTTTGCCCTTTACCTATAAACTCATCCAGTCTGCTGCTTTCTTGTCACATACTGTTGAGAGATTTATTCCTTGTCCCTCCATAACTGGTATTTCTCCTTCCAGTATTTTATGCTTCTGTTCCCTTTCCTCAAGCATCAATCAATCTAAGAAGTACTGACATCTCTGCTTTATTAAAATGTATTTTTAAATGTAAGTAGAGAGCACTAGGGAAGTCTTTTTTAAAGTGCAGATTATGGTTTGAAGCTTTTCCATGGTATCCTTACAGAACAGTCAACTCCAGAAGGCCAAAGAAACTGACAATGTTACACCTTTCCACCTGCCAAACATATAACCTGTGTGTTTTTTCTGTTCTTACTGGTGCATTCCAGCCTGACTGCACAGGAGCAGCTGACCTCACCCTCCCCACTGCTGCTAAACAGAAATCACCCTCTGCCACCCATTGCCTCCACCACCGTGGCAGAGCGTGGGAGCACCACAGGACCCCACAGGCAAACGGTAACAGGCACAAGAATCTCATTTTATTACTGAATAATCTAAAGTTGTTATCACTGCTGGTAAAATGACGCAGCCCAAGAGTTCCAATTATTTGTTGTTTTGTGACAGCAGGTCAAATAGATGCACAAAACTGTTGTATCGTGTTTGAGTTAACAGCATCACCCGGCGCTGCACGCTTAATTCTCATTAGAGCCACTTGAATGTTTCCCTCCTCATAACTAGGTATAGAACGATTCACTTGGAAAACGAGCTTTAATTCCTGGGTTAATTATTTTCAATGTACTGCTGCACTAAGAAAAAGCTGTAACTGTTATTTCTCCTTGCAGAAACCTCGAGGGAACTCGAGCCGTGCTCACAGTGTCACAACACAAGAAGACGCTCACCAGCAGCTCCAGGAGCAGCTGTTCTTACCTGATCCCTTCTCCAGGCCTAACACAAGCAACACATCCTTGGTAAAGCATGGCTAATTACCCCATATCATCCTTAATCACTGATTAGAGTGCTTTGAGAATTAACACTGATCAATGTCCAGTCTGTTTCAGTATCAAATACTCTCGGTTTAATTTATTGAAACACCTACTCTACTGATACCTTCTTGTATCTAACAAAGTATTTCTATCTAAGCTTGGAAAGCTGTAATTTCAGCAACAGCTTTTAAATAGCTGCTTGATTAATTTCTGTGTATAATTTCAACATCCTGGACTCAGCAGCTACAAAATCTGCTTTGGAACAGCAGAGTTTCCAGAAATGGAAAGACTGCCTCTCAGTGGCTCAGTGATCATTCTACATAAGTGTTAGAAAAGTGTATTTTCTACTTCTAAAGTTGATTTGACCCTTCATTAAAGCTTCCCTTAGACCTTTACAACATGTAACCGATTACCAAATACACGTGTTTAAGTAGTTTGTAGTTGCATTACAATCTGGATGATTTTTTTTCATGCAAACAGAAATAACTCAAACTGTCTTTTCAGCCACATTCCCAGCGCCGCCGCTCTTGCACTGTTATTGATTACAGTAACCAATCCTGGACAAGGAGAGGATCGACACCTTCAGGTATGCTCAGCAGTCACAGGGCTTACTAACATCAAACAAAGGAGCCTTTTGGGACAGGGATGCATTTCCTACAGGGGTACATTCCTACAGGCAATTTCCACTGGGGAGGTTTTTCAAAGTTCCATCCGTGTTTTTAATTTGCCATTATGCAGGTGTTATCCTTGCTATATCCTACTCTACCCCCGAGTATAGTTGGGTGCATTTTGTTGGGGTTTTTGTGTTTTTATTACCACCAAATATTTAAATCAAGTAAGGAAGCTTAATGTAATCAGCCCCAGCGCCTCTCAGTGTCCAAGTTTTCAGAGCAGGAGTTGTCTCCTTAACCAGAAATAGTAACTTGAGGTTAACAAAGCCACAAAAACTGAAGTAACTTGTTTTTAAACAAGCAAGGAGTGGTTCCTACTGAAATTAAGTATGTGCTCCCCCCGTCAAAAAAAAATGCAAGATGAGTTTTCGGACTGCTGTATTGACAAAAAAAAATTTAAATTAGCAGAAGAACTTGGTAGACATAAATACCTGGTAAAGTATCAAGGAATGCAGTTGCTCCCTGCAATGCAGCAACTCAGCAAGCACAAACTTTGCCCCTTTTGCAAGTTATAAATAATGCAGCTGATAGCCATGTGTTAGAGTAAAAAGACATTTTAGTTTTAAGCTAGAGGAGATGTATTTGGTACTTAGCTGTGATACCTTCCCAAAGTCTTGAGGCTGTCCATGATCTCGTTTGTCAGGTCTTCCACCACGTGGTTCTGTGAAAGCCCACGGCCGAAGTGGATCAGGCACAAAAAGCAAACAGGGGCTCTAACGTGCCATGGAGAAGTATCCACCCATCCATCCATCTCCAGAGAGTCATGAACCACCCCTCCTTCCCAGCAAGGTCAACGTTGTTTACACAGAGTTTTCAAACACCCTTCCTTACAGATAGTTATTTTTATATAAATCTAAGCAGCAGCTGCCAAAGATTAGAAGGGGTGCACTTAAACATTCCATTTTCTACCAGCAGAGAAAGTGATGCTCCAGTGGAAGGGTGAATACACTCCAGTGAAGTCCAACTCCTAGGAAACCTAGCAAACTCTCAGTCTGTGCTGTTTTCCATGAGGCTGGTGACAGGTTCATGTCCTTACAGGCAGGTACTGCAGGACCTGCTCAATCTTCCCTTAGGAAGGTTAACCAGGCCTTCCACAGCAGTAGTGATTTTCATTTTTTTGAAACTGAATTTATATGTTTAAATATGTTTAAAGCAATATTGTACTAGCAAAAGCAAGCACTCAGCTTAGGCAAGTGATGAATGCTGTGGTAGCTGCAGCACGTATGAACACAGGTGTGTAGAACCAAGGTAGCAGTGCAGGTGATCTGGCAGCTCCAAGGGTAGCACACCACTGCCTCTTCCTGAGTTTCATTAAAACCTTTTACCTCTTCCTCAGTCACTGAAGGAGGTTGGACAGGCAAAAAGAAACTTCTTACTATGAGTAGTTTCAGACAGTACTCAAAAAAAGTCTTCCTGGTGAGACATTTTATGGTAATTTCACAGAATAGCTCAGCATCCCTTTCTAAAAATACCTGTTATTACACAAGATTTCTGCACTCTTAACGTAGAGTTCCAGAAGCCACAGATGCAGTGGAGCTTTTAGGAGCTGTGTCTGCCCTGTGTGAAAGACCTAACAGAGGCATTTGCTGGAATTGGCCTTGTGGCTCCAGATAAGACAAAAAACACATGAAGTACAGGCTTCTCAAAATAAGTGATTAGTTGAAGGTCTTACTCCCAAACAGTAAGTGCCAAACTAAGGTGTAAAAACAAGCTGAGGTAACCACTGGCTGTATGTAAACAAAGTTAGGACGCTCCACAAAAACAGTTGTTCCTTTCTAATCAAATTAAAGAGCACTGTTTTCCTGTATTTTCTTACTATTCTTCTAACTACAGTTCATAATAGAAAACAAACTTGTCAGTATTCTTTATGAGGGGGCTTCCCTACTTCCCCACTCCAGACCAGCTAATAATTTTTCATCAGTACTGAAGCTCACGGTCCAGCTGACCCAAACATGCTTTAATCAGAAACAGAGAACTGTGCAAACCTAACTGGGTTAACCTGCCTTTCCATTTCCAGAAGTTTAAAAAAAAAAAAAANNNNAAAAAAAAAAAAAAAAAAAGGCAGCTCTGAGCTCAATCTAAACCTCTTAAGTTTGCAGAGAGAGAAACTGATGCTCACCAGAGGCCTCTACTCACTACACCATTTCAAAATACAATTTCTCTTCTGGAACACTGCAGTGTGTCAGTTATGTCAAGCAAAGTGCAGATAAGCATCCCATTTGTATCTGTGCCATTCCTCAGGGACCAAGTGAGTTTTCTGTGGCACAAGAGTCACAAAAACAGACAAATAACCTTGGATAGACTTCTGTTAACATAATGTAGTGGTTTACAGCCTAGAGGAGTCAGTGGGTTTAAAAATTGCAGTCCTCTCCTAAGGCCATTTCTGTTTTCTGTACAGATGGTTGACAGCAGGGACTGCTTCTGGACTGTTACATTTTTGTGTAACAAAAGTAACCTTCAAGCCCTGTGTTATAAAACACAATTATGTACTCTGCTTTCTCAGAATAGGTAATGTTTGAGAGCAGACAACTAAAAGGGAACAGAGAGACCATCTACCTCTGGCTTCCCCCCAGGAGCTGTTGTTGCAGCTGTGAGGGCCTTTAACTCCCAAAGTGTTCACCTCGTGGCTCCTATGCCTTTGAAAAATGATCCTCTGTGGAAGTGTGCAGGATTTACTTGACTGCAATCAGAAGAATCAACACAATTGGCTTGTTTTGAACAGCTATTTTAGAAAACATACAGAGAACTGAGGAAGCAAAACTCTAGAAAAAACCCCAAACCTTCTCATTTATTAAGTCTGCAAATTTCCAAACTATCTTTATAAAACTACTGGAATATCTGAAAAACACCTGCTGAGCTGATGTGCAAAGACCTTTAAAAATAGCAGGAGGTTTGTTACAGAAGAAATGTGTGAATAGCACACATGGATCTGAACTGTAGAGCACCCCAAGGGTTGGAAACATTAGCAGAGCAGTGCCTTGTCTTCCGTGTTCAGGATGCATTCTGTGTCATGCCTCCCAGTTACAGCCAGTCAATGCACACAGTCCAACACAGGAGCCCAGAAAACACCCCAAATTCTCCCAAATCCACATTTCCATACAAAACGAAACCTGGTTCTTCAGTCTACGCTGTTCCTTCTGCCTTTCTTTTCTTGGCTGAGGCCTTCTTTCCTCCTTTCTTAGCACTGTTCCCGTATTTTGCTTCCAGTTGGGCCAAGAAGTTATCCATTTCCTTTTCTCGATCTCTGCTTCGGCTCTGGGGAGGGGGAAAAGAACACCAACCAAACTCAAACCTTCTGTAACTTCCCCATACAGATTATCCTGCTGAAGTTTGATAGCTACATAAAATACTGGAATATATTAAAGAGAATACAAGCTACAGGAAGTTTAGTGTCATCATTAAAACTCCCTGTGTAACTGCCTAAAACTAGAAGTTAAATATTTTGAGTGCATATGCAATAACTCTGTAAATCTTTAAAAAGACACAGGTAATAAAATCCATACTGTACTCCGAGTCTAATTAAATTAAAGTACATATATAACATTAAGGCCAGGTTTTAACCTCAGGAACTCAGAAGAGTTGCAAGGATCCAAAATCAAAGATGCTCAGGGAAAACACAATTATAAGCCAATAACAAAGTTATCTGCAACAAACAGAAAAAGCCTTACTTTAATCAGCGCTTGCAAGTCATTTTCTCCACTAAGGCCCAGTTCATCTTTTGTCTTTTTTGCCTCTTTAGCTTCTTTTTCTGCCTAAAAGAGCAAACGAGTTTTTTAAAAAAAGTATTTTGCATGTTATCTGACTAAGTCTCACAGGAGTTACCAAATGCTTTTTTGGGTGTCTGTGTACAAATAGCTGCAGGGAAGCACAAAGGGTTTCCAAGTTTGGCCACGGATGACGAATCAGGCAAAGGAAATCCATTCTGGTTCCACCATTTAGCAGAGCAGGAAGTTTTTCTGCTCTTTCACAGTGTTGAATGTTATGTTTATCCCCACCCCTGTTCCCCCACACCCACTTCTTTCTGTCTTGGTAGATACTACATTAACTTAAAGGTTACTGTGATGGGCATTTAACATTCTACAAAGTGTCCAAAAGTACTCAAGAGTCCATTTAGGCCAGAGCAGTTTCACACCTGCCAGAAGTCAACCAAAATGTATTTTCACCACTTACTTGTTTTTGTTAATTCCAGCAACTCACAGCTTTGTAGACAAATGCAGGGACATGCAAAACTGTAATAAGACGCTGTGTATAATAATGAAATAAAGAAGTAGAAAAGCCTTCCACGATGAATTGGGGTGGGGGGTGATGACCACAGGTGACCAGATGTGAATAGCAAGGTGTGTAACCCAGCAATCCTGTGACAAACACCTCGGGAACAGTGTCACGTATTTCTGCCAAGGGAGATTTAAAGGTAAAGAACTGATGCAACCTACCCGCCTTCTTCTGGCCATCATCTTCTGCTTCGACTCCCTTACAAAAGCCTTGAAGGACGGGAGCTCCCCAGAGTCAATGGCTTGCTCTATCATTTCCCGTATCCTGGGCTCATCCGTGTAGTCCACACACATCACAGACTCCATGATCCGATCCATGTCACCCTTGAAATTCATGTACGCTGCCTTCACATCAGCCAGCTCTTCCGCCGAGTTTTTGTAGCTCTTCTGGAAGTCTTCGATGTCTTTCACGGTGACCTGCAGCAAAGAGGTGATGCTTTGTGAGTTACAGGACTTACTCACCAGGATGATTTAAGAGAAAACTCATAAAACCAAACAATGCAGGGTTCTTCTGTCTCCCAGCCCCATCCCGCTCTCACCTTGAAGAGCAGCTGCCAGTACTCCAGCCAGTCCCGCCCGTCCTGCAGCGCCTCGGCGTCCTCGTCCACCGTGCCCGTCTCATCGTACACGGCGCGCTGCTTCTCGTCGCTCAGCACGGCGTACACCTTGCCCAGGATCTGCGGGACACAGGGGTGGCCGGGAGGTCACTCGGGGAGCGGTCACTTGGGAGTCAGCCACCCACAGTCACTCACTTAGGGGGCACGGGGTTAGTCACTCAGGGTCGGGGTTGGTCACCCGGGGGAGGGCCAGTGGGGTGGTCACTCAGGGGGTGATGGGTCAGTCACTCAGGGTCGGTTGGCCGGGGTTCAGTCACTTGGGGGACAGCGGATCAGTCACTCAGGGGGCAGAGGGCCAGTCAGTTATGGGATGGTGGGCCGGTCACCCGGCGGCTTGGTCACCGGGGGGGCAGTGGGTCGCTCTCAGTTGTCGCCACCACCTCCCCTCTCCCTCCCTCTGTCTCTTCTTCCCTCCCTCCCTCCCTCC
>VZRR01000969.1:71666-81764 GCA_013398015.1 Oreocharis arfaki
GGTGGTGGAGGGACCGCCATGATGAGGGGAGGCCGAGGGGCGGCCCCGGTGAAGGGACGTGGTGGAGGGACCGCCATGATGAGGGGAGGCCGAGGGGCGGCCCCGGTGAAGGGGGGCTCTGACTGTGCGGCGGCGGCGCCGGGGGGAAGTGGAAAGGCCACGGTGAAGAGGGGAGGCAGTGACGATGCGGCGGCGGCGGCGCTGAGGGGAGGCGGGGGGGCCGCCATGTTGGAGGGAGGCTGAGGGGCGGCCCCGCTGAGGGGCGGCGGCGGCTGAGGGGCGGCCCCGCCGAGCCGGGCGGCCGCTTCTCCGCCCCTTGAGGAGCGCGGGACGGCGGGGAGATCTTCGTGGGGTAGCGCTCATGACCTGCCGGCGTTGATGGGATCGGGTCGGGAGCGGGGCGCACCCCGGCCCGGCAGGGCGCCTTGGGGTGTCCTCGCTGCCTCTGTGACGCGCTGGAGCCGCCGGTGAGCGCGGCCTCCTGCCCGCGTGCGCTTTGGCACAGTTACCGTCAGTAAAATAAATGAAAGAGACTCCTCCTCGGCTCCCCACTTCCCGCCGGTAAACAACCAGCTTCCCTGGCATTTGGGAGCGGTGAAGGCCTGGCACAGGGTGCCCAGAGCAGCTGTGGCTGCCCCTGGATCCGTGGCAGTGCCCAAGGCTGGGTTGGACATTGGGGCTTGAAGCAGCCTGGGACAGTGGAAGGTGTCCCTGCCCACGGCAGGGGTGGCACTGGGTGGGATTTCAGGTCCCTTCCAACCCAAACCATTCCATGCTTCTTTTGTGGTTCCTTCAGGCCAGGTAAGATGCAGAAAATAAAAATTATTACTTTACGTTTGTCGTGCCTGTTATTGAAACGTGGAACGTTTCAGTCCCAATACCACAGAGGGAACAAACCCCAACAGCACCAACTCAGATTTCAGCTCTTGGTTGCAGAATTCAGGTGGTAATAGTGTAAAACCTTAATAAAAATATATAAACATTGTATTTTAAAATCCCCAATAAAAGCTATTAGTAAGGCATTATTTATTTATGAGGCATTATAATAATACCTTATAAAAACTTAAATACTGGAGAGCTTGGCTGGTGTTTACAGCCTGATTAAGTGCTTGTTTTGATACAGATCAGGGTAATAATAATAAATATACATTGAAATATAGTGTTTACAAATATTAACATATATAGCAAATATTATAATGATTTATCGCTGTAAATAGTCACCTGCAGTGATTATTTCAGTTACTTCTGAGACAACGACCCCTCTCTTACCCGATCACCTCTTGTACTTTTCTACGGGTTTTCCAAATTTAGTGCCAGCACAAACACACCAGGATAAAGACAACACCAACAGGGACCATCCGCAATTCCCTGCGGATACGGGGATTTAAAGCTTCCCGGAGATTCCAGCTCGTTTTGTCAGGCTCCGGGCACCGCCCACCCGGCACCGGCGGAGCGCTTTGGGCGGCGCACCCGGAAGTGGCGGAGCGCTTTGGGCGGGACACCCGGAAGTGGCGGGAGGTTCGGGTGTAGTATCTTCGTGATGGCGGCGGCACCGCTGCGCGTGTGAGTGGGACGGGAACGGGGCGGGACACGGGACGGAGACAGGGCCTGCTGAGGTTGCGGTGGGGCCGGGGCCGGACTGGACTGTGCCATGTCGGCCGCTCTTAACGCGCGGTGTCCCGCAGGCTGGCGTGTGGCGACGTGGAGGGGCGGCTGGAGGCGATCTTCGGGCGGGTCCGCGCCATCCAGGCCAAGAGCGGCCGCTTCGACGTAAGGCTTGTGGGGTTTGTGGGGGGGATGAGGACGCGGTGCCGTTCACGCGGGGTTCCCATTCCCGTCCCGACACGGCCGAGGCTGGGATCCCGCCCGGCGTGGGGTTCGCGTGCTGAGGATGTGCGGGCGGTGCTCGGATGGGTGTTGCTGTCCCGTCCCTCCGCGGCAGCGACTCTCCTCTTTTTGCTCGGTGCGAATGCAGCCCCTCAACCCTCCCTGTCCGGCACCAAAGAATTGGGAGGAGCCGTGGTCTGTGCGGGGAAGGCGGGAGAGCAGCTGGCGGTCCTTTTAAACCCATTGGTGTTGTGTTTAACGTAGATAAACTCAGAGGAATCTCTTCACTGCAGCAAACCAAATGCTGCTGAAGTAGTGCAAGCAAAGCCTTTGTGCGTGTTCTCTCTGGGGTGAAATGGCAATTCCCGCTTTATCTGGTGTTTTTAGATGCTGTTGTGTGTCGGGAATTTCTTTGGCTCTACTTCCGAGGCAGAATGGGCCGAGTACCGCACGGGGGCCAAGAAAGGTAAGGAAGGAGGGTGGTGTCACCCGGGGGGCTGGCACTGCTTCACAGCCCATCTTGCAATTCAGGAGCCATAGCTGGGCACTGTGGTGTTAAAGCAGTTATACTCCAGCAGGGAAACCCCACAGAGGAGGGAAGGATGGGTTTGTTTTGGACACCCCTGGGTTTAGGGGTGTGGATCATTTTGGAGCTGATCTTGCACCAGCAGGGGAGGGAGTTGTGGGTGGAGCAGAGGTTGCTCGGCACCTGCAGCAGTGGGAGCACCAGGCTGGGGACATATTCTGCAGGGAGGTTTCTTGTCCTGTGCTCCTTGCTCCCAAGGTGTGGTGGAGGGTCTGACTGGGTGGGGTTTCCTGCTGTGATTTCTGGGGAACGTGGGCTGGTGCTGCTGCACTGGGATTAAAGCTCCCTGAGTGCGTGAGGTTTTCTCCCTCAGCTCCAATCCCCACCTACGTGCTCGGCGCTAACAACCAGGACACCCTGAGTTACTTCCCGGATGTCAGCGGCTGTGAATTAGCTGAGAACATCACTTATTTGGGTAAGGCTGCAGGGGACTTGGGGTCAGGGAGCTGCCTTTGCCTGCTGGGGCTTTCATGAGCATTCTCTCATCTTCCTACTTTAACATCTTCCTTTTTCTGGGAATTTTAAGCCACATTTTTTATCCTTTGGTTCAAACTGGAGTTGAACTCAATGTTGGTACAATTTGTGTAGAGTGTGAAAGAAAACCCTGCCTTCTTGATTCGTTTTTTTTGTCATTTCTCTGACACTGAACTTGCTAACCGCAAGGAATAGTGGTTGCAAGAGCCTGTTCTTTGGGAGAATCTTATTCCCAGAGAATGCCTGTCTCTGTAGGAGAAGGTGTGAATCTGATTTTGTTGTGTGGCTGTACTGGAGGAGCAGAGGTAACAAGCAAAGCGTAGCAAAGCTAAAAGGAAAAATCAGTTTCTTTCCAGAATTGTCACCTGGCCAAAAATATAACAAAGTAGAGGCACTTGGCTTTTTTCACTGAGACTCCATATTGCTATGGATGAATTTTTGGGAAGCAAGGTGGCAGGGAGGAGGGGGAAGGCTGGGGCTTGTCTGAAGAGCTTCGCTGTGGGCAGGCTTGGGTTTGCGCTGTCGCGCCAAACGATGTCATTGCTCTGGGCACAGAGAATGAGCTGCCTGTGAGGACAGCTGCGGGGGCAGCGAGTCAGGACTGCTGCTGCCCCTGCCCCAGGGGATGCCCTGCCCTGCCCTGCCCTGCCTGCAGCCCGGGGATGTGTGTGTGTGTTGCTGCAGGCCGCAGGGGTGTGTACAGCGGCTGCTCGGGGCTGCAGATCGCGTACCTGAGCGGCACCGAGGCGCACGAGCAGCCGGCGCCCGCCCACAGCTTCAGCGCCAAGGACGTGGCCGAGCTGAAGACGTCTCTGTTGTCAACCCCGAACTTCAGGGGTGTGGATATATTGCTGACGTCCCCCTGGCCCCGAGACGTGGGGACTTTCGCCAACAGCGCGGTGAGTGTTCTGCTCCCGGGGCGTTTCACAAAGGGTTGCCTTTCTGCTTGCTCCGGCAGTTCCGGTTGTGGGGCCCTCTCCGAGCGCTTGAGAAAGCTGGGAGTAAAACCAGGGAGAGCAGATGTTCTGGTTCTTCAGAGAAGGAGGACTGAAGGGGAGGGGGATTTGTGAGCCATCAGGACAATTTATCTGTCTCTGCCACTTTTAAGTGTGTTGGTGTTTATTTCCTTAAGTATCAGTCAGGTGGTCTGGTTCTTCCTTAGTCTGGATTTTGAGGGTGTTGTTTCATTTGTGTCCAGTTTTGTGTTGTTAATGTTCCTCAGCAGAAGTGATTTCCGGATGATTTGAAACCTGCCTGGACAGCAAGGCCACACATGTGGCAAAAGAACATTTTTTGCTTCCTCCCCATTTCTTCCAACATCCAAAAAGAGATACAGTCCTCAGTTTAAATGCGTGAAGAACCTTCCCTCACAGCATAATAACCAACCCTGCTGCCCTTGGGGGTTGGAGAGAAACAATTTGTAGGGATGTTCTGACTTAAAAAGAAAACTCAGACCTCAGAAGTTCCCATGGGGATTCTCTGTAGTTGTTCAATATGTCATTCCATGTTTGCCTTCTCTTGGCATGAATTTTCTGGGACTGTACTCACTCGGGTGTACAGAGAAGTATGTTAAGCCTTTCTTTCCCTGCTCTTTGAGAGGTTTAAATAAAGCTTGGTTTGTGTTTTGCAGGGAGAAATAGATACCAAGAAGTGTGGCTCCAAGTTGGTGTCAGATCTAGCTGCAAGTCTCAAACCAAGGTACCATTTCGCTGCCCTGGAGAAGGCCTATTATGAAAGACTTCCTTACAGGTTTGTAAAGTCACGTGAAATCTCATATATTTTCTAGTAAGGGTTCAGTTTTTAAGGAACACAGGAGGACTGATGTGCTGCCTGAGTATCTTCATGGCAGACAGGGGTTCTCCCGCTGTCCTTTCAATACTTTATGTGCCGATACAGCCAGGTTTTGCTTCCTTACAGAAATCATATGGTGCTACAGGAGACCCCGCAGCACGTGACCAGGTTTATTGCACTTGCTGATGTTGGCAATACCAGCAAGAAAAAGGTACTGACACCCTTGAACCTTTCTTCTTTTCTCAAGTACAGCAGTAGGGCAGTGAGGCCAGTTGGAGGAAAGCACCAGGCACTTAAAAGCTTGGCTGAAGTGGCAGTGTCTGGCTCACTTGAGTAATAGGTACCACTTGCCTGTTATGTCAGAAGGGTAAGGGCTGTTCTGAGGCACAAACTGCTGAAAAGAATGAACTTCTGGGATGAGGTTTTTAACCTGTTGGTCTTCTTCCCTTAAGAAATTTAGAGAATATTGGTTGGTAGTTAAGAATGCACAGGATCCAGGCCTGGTAACAAAAAAGGCCAGAAAGAAGGCCTGGAAACAGGCAGGGATCGAGGATGCACTCCATAAACTCCTGGGTGGGACAGTGGCACAGGGAGGTGTTTTTCCATGCCCTGCCTTGGCACAAACACCCATGTGCTGAGTGCTGTGGGACTCAGGGTCTTAGGTGATCTCCTCAGAGCTGCAGCCGTGGCAGGAGCTGCTTGCCCCTGAGCCCCTGTGTTTGTTGCAGTACCTCTACGCCTTCAGCATCGTGCCCATGAGCTCCATGGACGCGGCAGAGCTGGTGAAGCAGCCTCAGGACGTCACTGAAAATCCCTACCGCAAGCTGAGGAAGGAGGCTCCCAAGAGCAAAGCCCCGCTCTGCGCAGAGGTACCGCCCTGTGCTCCCGCACCTGCGCGCTCTGGGTTCACTCTGTGTGCCCACGGCACTGCCTGCCTTTCCCTTTGGGATATCTCTGGCCAAAACTCTGCCGTGGGGACAGGCTGGGAGAGCTGCGGGTGTGCAGCCTGGAGAAGAGAAGGCTCCAGGGAGACCTTATTGAGGCCTTTCACTTCTTAAAGGAGTGAGAGAGATGGGGACAGAGTTTTTTCCTCTGCAGCATTAAAACCTTCTAATGGCATTTAGCTGTATGGGATAACTCAGTCAAATGTTTTCAACCTCTGGTGAGTCTGTGACAGGTTAACATCTCTAGGAAATAAAGCCATTCTTCTGAGACTGGCTGGCAATTGAGAAGGTTTGAAGAATCCATAAAATCAGGCAATTCTGAATGTTCAGCATAAGGCTAAATAGGAGAATGCAATGATTTGGGGCAGCTCTCCCACAAGTTTTTCCTTGACTGAAGCAGGCAAAGTCTGCTGCATTACTAGGAGAACAGTTCATTCTGTTCCAGGATATTCAGAAGACATTTCTTCCTGGAAAGGGTGCTCAGGCCTTGGCAGAGGCTGCCCAGGGAGCTTTGGAGTGCCCATGGCTGGAGGTGTCCAAGGAAGGGCTGGAGGTGGCACTCAGTGCTCTGGGCTGGGGACAAGGTGGGGATTGGTCACAGGCTGGACTCGATGGTCTGGGCGGGCTTTTCCAGCCTCAGGGATTCTGTGATATTGGTGCTTTTCAAAAGTGGCTCACAGCTCTTCAGGAAAAATCAAATTCTTGTATATCCTGTCACATTCTGTGTTCTAACAGGTTTCACTTTTCATTTCCTAAACAGGAAGAACCAGCTCAGTTTTTCTTTGACTTGAACAAGCATCAGGGAAAGAAACGTCCCTCAGATGGGAAGGAGAGAGGGGACTCCCAGCCCAAGCAAGCCAAGAAACCGCGTAAGTGTGAGGATGCTTTTTTCCTGAGCTCCTCCCTCGAGGCGTTGGATGGACCACGTCACTCCATGTTGCTCCTCGAGCTGTTGAGCTGGACGTGTCAGCTGGCCAGCGAGCTCTGTCACTGTGCCAGCTGCTGGGGGAATGCAGAGGGAGGAAGGGTCCCTTGTTTCCAAGGGAAGAGAGGCTTCAACAGGTGAAAGAAGGGCCAAAAGCTCTTTGGGTCTGTGGTGGTTGTGGTTGGGCTGATGGCATTTACCCTGTGAACCAGGCTGGCCTCTGAACATGGCACTTTCACAAAGCTCAGCTCAGGTCTCACAGTTTGGGTTTGAATCCAGGAGTTTTGAGTGCGATGAGTAGGCCAGAACTGACAGGTGTGTTTGACAGTGTCTGCCTTTGTCTGTACCTGTGCAGTAATTTTACCTCATTTTGATTTGTTTGCTTAAATTTGCTGGTGTTTTCTTACTAGTGAGCTGCAACTACTAACTCCTGGAACTACTAAACTCCTCCTTCATTAGGTTACAGCATTCCAGGAGAATGGCTGTCAGCAGGGTGTGACTGCCACCACCTCCTTTCCTGCTGGAATTTCCCTGGCCAGAGCTGTGTCCTTCTGACACCTTCAGCACTTTATAAACTGGGAAGGGTGGCTGGCAAATAGCAGGTTCTGTGTGTTCTGACAAATATCCCTTGTGCTAATCCTTGTTTTCTTTCCCAACAAAGCTCAGCCCACGGGGCCCTGCTGGTTCTGCCTGGCCAGCCCAGAGGTGGAGAAGCACTTGGTGGTCAGTATTGGCACACATGTAAGTACCCGTAGCGTGGGCTTCGCTCGGTCAGAATCATGCTAAGCCATGGCAAAACAAAATACCAATTTCCAGTTTTAAATTTAAAACAAACAAACTTTATTTGCATCTCTCGGGTTTGCTTTCAGTTTCTTTGCATCTCCTTTACAAACACATTAGTCTACAAACTCTTAAACTCTTAAAAAGTGAAGCGTGGCCCAGTTTTGTTCCAGCAGCAGAGCTGGATTCCAGTGCCAGAACACTTTTTGCTGTGCCAGCCCTCTGTTCCCATCTGGCAAAACTTTTCCAGCTGGAAGTCAGGTGGGACCTGCTTTGGCAGCAGGATGCACCCCTGCCAGATCTCCCTGGGATGGCTGGTTCCAATTTTGTTCTGTAGAGATGAAAGAGAAGGTGTCTCCAAGATGTACTTCAAGATGCTGACTTTGAAGCTCAGTCCATCATTGTTTTATGCACTTTGCTTGGAGTTACTGCTCCTATATAGCATAATCCACTTACAGGGACAGGTTTGTCCACAGGCCTAGTTTAAATTTTTAAGTGGATTTTTGTGTCAGAATAAGAAATTCCTGCCACAGTGGTGAAGTTCACTCAGCTGCTTCCCCGCAGACAAGGCATTCTCTGGCATTTAAAAGATACATACTGGCAGTCCCTCTGTCTCTTTCTCATTCCTCTAGTGATTAAGAAATTCAGTATAAAAATAAGTTCAAATAAAATTGCTAATATGCAATCCCTAATAAGGAACATAGAAGACTTTCCTGTTCCTGAGGCTGGGGGCTGCTCAGAATGAGTAGTCAGAGAGTGAATTCCCAGAGCACAGTGAGTTACTGGCGTGTGTTGTTTTACCCTAGTGCTACCTTGCCCTGGCCAAAGGGGGTTTGTCCCCTGACCACGTCCTGATTTTGCCAATCGGGCACTATCAGTCAGTGGTGGACTTGTCTTCAGAGGTGCTGGAAGAAGTGACCAAGTACAAGGCTGCCCTAAAGGAATTTTTCAGAAGCAAGGGAAAGAGATATGTCCTATTTGAAAGAAACTACAGGAGTCAGCATCTGCAGCTACAGGTATGGTTTGGGTGTCACACTGCGAAAACATAAACTTGCACTGGATATAAACTCCAAATGAACTGAAGGAGTCATTTAGGGGTTTATTGTGGTGGTTGCTGTGTGTGGCAGATCTGTAAGTGCATCAGAGCTGTATCAGAACTACCACAGAGATCAGAAAGGAGAGGGCTGTGCTGAGAACTTCAAGCTTTGAGTTTTCAGCTCTCTGTCCAGCTCCCACAGGAAAAAAAGTCTCATAAGTTTAAGCCTGTAGGGATGGGTGCTCGCCTGTCTCATGTGATGAGGCTGAGCCGTACTGAGGAGCACACCAGCTCCAGTGATGGACTGATGGCTTTCTGCAAATGGATTGTCTTCTTTTCATGGAAGTGTCCTCCCTCTCCAGGTGGTTCCTGTCCCACTGGACCTCTGTACTTCTGAAGACATTAAAGAGGCTTTCATTGCACAAGCACAGGAACAGCAGATTGAATTGTTAGAAATCCCAGAGCACTCGGATATCGCGCAGGTATGGGGCCACATTTCACCTGTTGCTTCCCCTGTGTGCTGCCTAAGCTGCTGTTTCCTCCTGAGGTCACTCTGGGGGGCAGAGTTGAGCTGTTGGAGGCAGAGCCTCATGGACTTGATCTGTGGATGTGCCAGAGGTGTTCTGCTCTGGGAGAAATTCCCTTGAGCAACAGATGATTTCTCAGCTGAGAAATGTGAGCGTGGCCTCTCCTCCAGAAATGTTCTGTGCTAGGCTGGGGCGACCTAGCTGAGGTTAAGAATGACCCGACCTGCCTGGTTCTCTCGTTTAGTCACTCACTGCAGAACTAAACCACAAAATATCGTAGGTGATCCCAACAGGAAGTGACCCACTGCTCCTTTCTCCCATGGAAGGTATTGTCTGGGGTCAGGCACTGACCTCAGGCAGTCTCTAGGGTTATTTTTCCAAGTTTCCTCCCAGGAGAGAGGACCACGGCACAGGGACAGCTGGGTCCCAGCCCCTGAGCTGGCTGGGAAGAGGGTCTGCCTGTCGTCTGGTAGCTCTTCCCAGAGGCAATGTCTTGTCCCACCTTTCTTCACAGGAAGGGTGATGAGACATTGGAAGGGGCTGCCCAGGGAGGTGGTGCAGTCACCAGCCCTGGAGGTGTTTAGGGGAAGGACTGGACCGCGCAGTCAGCGCCGTGGTCTGGCGAGCAAGGTGGTGATCGGTCACATGTTGGGCCGGATGGTCTCGGAGGTGTTTTCCAACCCAACTGATTCTGTGGTTCCGCGATTCCCGACCCGCAGGTGGCTCAGCCGGGGACGCCGTACTTCTACGTGGAGCTGGACACGGGGGAGAAGCTGTTGCACCGCATCCGCGGCCGCTTCCCGCTGCAGTTCGGCAGGTGCGTGCCCCCCGTCCCTCCGTCCCGCCCGCCATGCTGCCGCGGGGCGCGCGGTGACGTCACGCGCTGTGTTGCAGGGAGGTGCTGGCGAGCGAGGCGCTGCTCGCGCAGCCGCAGCGCGCGGACTGGCGGCAGTGCGCCGCCCAGCGGCCCGAGGAGGCGGCGCAGGCCCGCGCCTTCCGCCGCGAGTTCGAGCCCTTCGACTTCTCCCTCCGCGACTGAGGCGNGCCCCCGCCGGGGCGGCGCTGCGCGGGCACCCGGCCGGCGGCTGCGGGCCCTGGGAGATGCGCGACCGCCTGGGCACCGGCGGCTTCGGCAACGTGTGCCTGTACCAGCACCAGGTGGGGCCGGGCCGGGCGGCGGGGAGGGCACGGCCGGGCCGGGGCGGGTG
>VZRR01000969.1:81860-97062 GCA_013398015.1 Oreocharis arfaki
CAAGGACCGCTGGTGTCACGAGATCGACATCATGAAGAAGTGAGTGCGGGCCGGCCGGCTCGGCTCGGCCCGGCACGGCACAGCGGCACCGGACAGACAGGGAGAGTGGGCAGCCGGGGCTCAGCCCCCGGGCTGGCCGGGAGAGGGGAGTGCGGGGGGTCAGCCCCTGGACCGGCTGGGGAGATGGGACAGTGCTGTGGGGACAGCTGGTGACTCGGCTGCTGAACCGGCTTGGGAGTGGGGACAGCCGGGGGTCAGCCCCTGGCCCTCTCGTCACCTGGCAAGCCTGTGCTGGTTTATGTCTCATGCCCAGCTGTCCCAGACCATGCCTTGGCTTGGGAGCTGGCGACCCTCCAGCCCCCTGCCCTCCTGTGCTGCCTGGGCTGTTCACATCCGAAATTCTTCCAAACTCACACCAGCCCGTGGGCTGAGTTTTTGGTGTTGTGACTTGGGAACACCCACGTGTTCCCATACCCTGCGGTACCTTTGTTTTTGATTTAGCAACCAGGGGATCTTGGAATTGCTTTTTTTCTGTCACGCTGCCGAATGTAAAGAATAAATTCTCCTTAAGTTTCCTCGTGAGAAAGTCCATACTCTGTGCTACCCACCCTCCCTCTCCAGCAGCTGAACCAGGACTGGACAGCTTTGGTCTCGTGGATGTGGGGGGTGCCTCTGGGTGTTGGGGTCTCACAGAACTGCTCCCAAGAGAGAGACATCCTGGAGCAGGAAGTCCTCTGTCCCACTCGTGGGAGCAGGGATGCTCCGAGTTGTCCTCCCCAATGCCTGCAGTGACCCTGCTGTTCAGGGCTTTTCTGAGCTCCTACTGTCGCTTTGTTACCCTCACCTGCTCACTGTGTGCCATGACATGGGGGGAAACCACTCGCAGGGAACCTGAATTTGTAAGTCAAGGCTTGGTGATCTCTGATTTGGCTGCTGAAAACAAGCACCGAGTCACAAGCTGTTCTTCCATTGGCTTCCCGAGGCTTTGGAAGGTGTAGACAGAAATAATTTGCCTTCATTTTGTTCTGGATGTTTATTCCCACGAGGAGCATATATTAGAGACAGGAAGCAGCTGTTTGAATTCAGCTGCAGAAGTTAATTTTTCCCTCTGTATGTGGCTGTCAGCTACCTGGTGCAGTTACACAGGTGTTAAGGGATTCCTGTGAAGCCCTTGGGCCAGGGGCAATCTGTTCCCACACACACACACACGTAGTGAATTGCCAGGACTGTGCAAGAATTCAGAACTTGAGCCTGGATCGCCATCATCAAAGTCCTGTACCTTGGCTTTGAGGCATTGCTTCAGCTCATCACTGGTTTGTGTATTCCCAAGGTACGGATTTGTGCATTTGGATACTGGTAGGTACCAGTTGAAGAGCGAGCAAGGGTACAGTTGGGGAACAAGCTGTGCCTGGAACATGGAACATGATTGCATTGCAATCTGCTGTCTCATTCTCCCGAGAGAGGAGTCAGTTTTCATCCAGCTCTCCGTGTGCTTAGGCTGAACCATCCCAACGTCGTGAGAGCCTGCGAAGTTCCCGAGGAGATGAACTTCCTGGTTAACGACGTTCCTCTCCTGGCCATGGAGTATTGCTCGGGGGGTGACCTCCGGAAGGTAACGCCTGCTTTGCTTTCAATAAAAACCAAGTAACAATAACCCAAACAAGGCGTGTTAGTGCTGCTCCTGTAACCAGCTCTGCTCTGCGGCGCTTCCCTTTCTGGGTACAGGTGTGAGGAAGTAAATGCAGAGTGGGAAAAAACCAGATATGGGAAATGAGGCTTGTGTTTGTGAAACCAGAGCGCAGTCTCAGGGCGGATACTCTTTTATCCCGGCAGAGCGTGTCCTTTCACGGGGCTGCTTTAGCGTTAGTGCAGCTGCTGACACCCAGCATGTTTGGCTTTGCTGCTGTGTCCATCTGTTCAAGTCTGACTGCCTTGGACTCACGTGTATCCAGTGTTACACTGCTCTCAGCACAGGCAATGAGCCTATCAGTGCTCCAGGGATTCCGAACCTTCCCTATTCCTGCTGAACTGGGAACTGCCGTTCTGCACACTGGCAGCACCCAAAAATAAAGGAGCCTTTCAGGAGGTCCCCAGGCTTGGTGACCTGAGGGAGTTTATGCTCCCTTTCCATTACAGCTGGGTTCAGGAATCAGCAGCTTCTGTAGGGGCAAAGCAGCATGTCCCTGTCAGGATTTGCTTAGAAATCACCTCATCTATGTGATCAGGAAACTCATTTTTCTGTAGTTTTTGTTACTGGTGTTAAACAGCCCTGGGGACGTGAGCAGTTGGTGAATGCAGGAACCCCGTCTCATTGTATGGTTTTGAGTTGTTTAAAACAGTTCAAGAAACAGTTTTAAGATTTAAGGGGCAGTGAAAGAAGGCATATATGAAAAAGCCTTTGGGGGTTGCAGACACAGGCATCTGGCCACATTCTCAGAGACATCTGGCTGTTGTATTATTGCAGTAAAAGTTTGGAGACTCTCTGAAGGCAAATTGGAGACCCTGGCTGAGAAATTAGCTCTACTTGCAGTGCAGTGTTTGATCATTTCGGATGCATCCTTAGGTGTTGCGTAGATGCTGAAACAACTCAGGAAGTAACGTGCTTCATTCCATCTGATGCCCTGTACTGCTTTGTTCCTTAAAGGAAAAGAAAGCATATTCTTTTTTATTTCTGATTGTATTCTTTAAATCTTTCTCCCGTTTGGCATCATTTGTGTTTTGCTTCATTATTGATTTCTCCTCATGGATCTGTTGTGATGGCTGAGGCACCTCAGTCATCTCTAAAAGCCTTCAGTGCAGTAAAAGTCAGAAATTGCTGAAGCTGCTTTCACTGACAGCTCATTAAGACAGTGATGAGGGGGAGCCTCCCTCACCTGTGGCCCTGCCTGTGTCTCCTACCCCTTTGCTTTCTGAATTTTCATTTTGTTTGAGTCGTTTTCTCCCTGGCCATGATTTTATTACACCAAGTCAACTGCCCTATTCAGCTTGAGTGGTCCTTGAGCTGTGCTGTTTGCTGGATTGTGTCAGCAGGGCGTGGAACGTTGGGGTTTGCTGTTACCTGTTGCAGTGTGGGTCTGAATGTCTCTTGCTTTTTTGTAGTTGCTAAACAAACCAGAAAACTGCTGTGGGCTGAAGGAAAGTCAGATCCTTTCTCTGCTTAGTGACATCGGTACGTAGTTAATGCTTTCTTTTTGTTTGGTTTTTTGGGGGGTTTTTAATGTGTAGTGGCATTTTCCTTTTTCAGCTGACCATGGAAAGGGAACTGAAATGAACAGGATGTTAAAAAAATCAGGCCCATTGGGAAGTACCCAGTTTTTTGGACACCATGGGAAGGAAGAGCTGTCTGATAAAGGGCAATGCCTGGGTTTCTCTAGGAAGTAGGTTTTCCAGGAGAGCTCCTCGTTTTCTTAATTCTCTTGCAGGTAGCCCATCACTGCTAGTAGTTTTGGCATGAAAAAGTATTTTAGAGTACTGGCCTGGACTTCTGTCCTTTCAGTGCTCAGAGGGCTTCCAGCTGAACTCCTGAAATAAAGAGCAACTCTGCTTGCTTTATCCTTGTTCCCCTTCCAGAATGTTGGTTTGTTTGGTTTTTTTTTTTAAATAAGTTGGGTGTCTTTGGCACGTCTTTGCAAAGACGTGAAAGTGCAGTGGAAAAAAAACACAAGTTTGGAAGCTGTTAAATGTAGAAGTGGGTGGTGGTAAATCATGGAAAGCTGGGAACTTGCTCCCCAGTATTAGGTTTTTGTCAGATGTATCTTTAATCGATGTGAATTTTATTTTCTGTTAAATCAAACGTGTGTCTTTCAGGGTCTGGTATCCAGTATTTGCATGAGAACAGAATTATACACAGAGATTTAAAGCCTGAAAATATTGTTCTTCAGGATGAAGGTGGGAAGGTAAGTCAGGTGGTCAGTGTTTCCACTGTCATTTCTGGAAGTTGTCACAATGAACTGGAATGGAAACTCAACTGAGAATTTACTAAAAGCTTCAGCACTGTTGTTGAAGCTTTGCCATGGACTTTGTCCGGAATTTCCATTCTGGCTTTCCTCTTGAGAGTATTCTGTGTCTGTCACTGAGCAGATTTTGGGTTGTTTGGTGTTTTTTTTCCTCAGCATTTCCTCTTCTGATGAACTGTTTAAACTGTCTGCAGATTGTTCACAAAATAATAGACCTGGGATATGCAAAGGATCTGGATCAAGGAAGTCTATGCACTTCGTTTGTTGGAACGTTGCAATATTTGGTAAGACTTTTTGTAGTGTCACCAGCACTGGGGCAGGGCAGCTGTGGCTTGGCATGGCCAAAGGCTGAAACCTCCAGAAATGGAGATCCTGGGGACCTGTGCCAAGGGTGTCCCCTCTCAGAGAGCCACACCTGGATGCATCTTTGTCTCTGCAGAAATGCAAGGAAATACCGCTGTCAAAGTGTCTTTTTATGATCCTTTTTAGGCTCCAGAACTCTTTGAGAATAAATCCTACTCGGTTACTGTTGATTACTGGAGCTTTGGGACAATGGTGTTTGAATGCATTGCAGGATTTAGACCGTTCTTACATAATCTACAGCCATTTGCCTGGTAAGACACTTATGCTGCAAGAGGTGCCTACAAGTGCTAGTGCTTAAAAATTGTGCTAAAAGACTTAAACCTGCACATGGAGGTTTCTGCTTGGTTTTTAAAAGGGTGGTTCTGGAACAGAAAAAATAGGAAACTTGGGTTTCTGTTAGAACAAGAGAAGAGGTAGATCTTTCCAGAGGCAGAGTTAATTGGAAGGGCTCCCCTCTTCCATGTGGAGATGTCCTGGGTGAATTGAAAATGGCATCTTTGTCTTAAAAGATGAGCTTGTTTTCTAAAGCTGCTGCATGCTGGCACTTTTTTGCTGTCTTCAGTTGCTCCCTTACAAAAGTAACGCTCCTCAGTATATACACAAAGGACTTTATTTTCCAGGCATGAAAAAATCAAGAAGAAGGACCCAAAGCACATCTTTGCCTCTGAAGAGATGAACGGGGAGGTTCGCTTCAGCACCCACCTGCCGCAGCCTCACAGCCTCTGCGGGTACGTGTGCCCTCATCACGCAACGGTTTTGGTCTTCTAAACTGAGGGCTCTTCCTGCTTTATGCCAAGCATTGAGAGCTCCTCCTTCTTTCTCCTCAGGAGTGTTTCAAGCTCCTGGCAAGCTGCTGTTTGCTGTTCAGGGATAGCCTGTAGCCATTGGCTCTTTCTTGGGTACTTTGGGCTCTCCAGTGCCCGTTGACCACAAAGATGGTCAGAGCCTGTTGAATAGAGCACACAAGGAGAGGCCCAGGAAACTGGGCTGCTTCAGTCTGGTGAAGGGAGTATCTGCCTCCCCTTTCTCACAACCCTTCTGCTTTAGTTTGATTGTAGAACCCATGGAAAACTGGTTGCAGCTGATGCTGAACTGGGACCCACAGCACAGGGGTGGAGGTTCAGATCCTGAGACCGGGCGTCCAAGGTGTTTCCTGATAATGGATCACATACTGAATCTGAAGGTGAGGGGGCTGTCCCTGGGTTTGAAGGCTTTCTGAAAGCATCCCAGAGGACAGAGAGTGTGTTCAGTGGAGCAAAGCTGTAATCCTGGCATCATCCAGCTTCCAGGATCGTGAGCAATTTTTTTCCTTGGTGTCAGGAAGTGAGTGCATATGTAGCCTGTCCAGTACATATTGGAAGGCAAAACATCTCCTGCAACGTTAATCTCTAGCTTTACATTTGGAGTAGAGGGATGACCCTGTATTACTGTTTGTGATCTTGTAAAGGGCTCGCCAGGATCAAATAAGTGTTTCATGTTAGCTAACAACAGTTTTCTCAAACTTCACTGTTGGTGCTGTGACGTCCAGGTGTGCTCATGTACTACAGTACATCTCTGTAGTAGAACAGAGGTGACATTTACCTGGTTTTTCCTCTTCAAATAATTACTGGAGCTCTGCTGGCATCAGACTAGCCAAGGCAAGTCTGTGTAGAAACAGGAGGACAATTTTGTCTCCATTCTTTTGATGTAATTAGGCTGCAGCAGGGCCTGCAAAGGCTCTTAGTGTGTTGGATTGTCATTTTCTCTGACATTGAAGGTTACAGGCCCAGGCTATGAGGTTTTTTTATGTGGGACATTACTCCTGAATTGGTCATTGTGGTTATTAAAACCAAATGATGCTCTCATTCTGCTCTGTGCTCCCTCCAGGCTTGTGTGCCTTTGTCTTTGGCATCCAAGGATTTGTAATCGACTTGTCCTCTTTTTACAGGTAGTACACATCCTAAACATGACCTCTGCCAAGATCGTGTCCTTCCTTTTGCATCCCGAGGAAAGCCTTCATTCCCTTCAGAATCGCATTGAGGTTGAGACTAGAATAAGCACTGGAAATCAGGAGCTGCTCTTGGAAACAGGGATTTGCCTGGACCCTCGGAAACCTGCTTCCCAGTGTGTTATTGATGGTGTGGTAAGAATGATTCTGTTCTTGTCTTTGACCTTCTCGGAGAATTTAAAATCCTAGGGATGATAAATTACCCAAGTCTTCTCCCACAGGAGGCAGTATGCTCTCTAAGTGTAACTCTTGAGGCCTTCTTATTGGGTAATATAAGCAGATTTCTATAGTTGTACTCTGCCTAAATATTTAAATAATTTATAGCAATGGGTCTTGTCTTTCTATGGGATCTATCAAAATAAGGCTTTTAAGGCACTTGGTAAGAGGGAGTGCCCACAATGATTAGTTCATCATGTGCTGGGTTAGTAGGAGCTGTTTGGGGTTTCTCTTGTTTATATTCTCTTCTCCTGTCTCCCCAGAGAGGCTGGGACAGCTACATGGTCTATTTGTTTGATAAAAGCAAGACTGTCTACGATGGTCCCTTTGCTTCCCGGAGTCTGTCTGACTGCGTCAACTACATTGGTGAGTGTGCTGGAGAGGTGCTCTTCCTCATGCACAGTGACATGAAATCTGCTTTCTGAAACCCTGTGTGCTGTGTTGAGGGGCACTGTCTGATTCAAAGAGAACCATTTAAGAACCTGAAGCAGGCTAACACCTCGTCCTGATGACAGAGCCCTGGCATCACCAGTTTGTGCTTCTAGGCTCTGTATGGAAGCTGCTTCTCTGCTCGCCGCTTCCCCTACTTGTCTCCTGAGATGACATGAGTCATTGCAGGACCTAGCAGACCTCTCTGAAGGTTTATTTATCATAAATTTGTATCTGTGTGAACGACCCTTTGTACCTCTATGAACTAAAACTAGTGTCAGGGGACAGGAGATGTCTGCTGGGATACTGCATGTAAAGAAAATGCCTTGGGACATGCAGTTACTGTTCAGTAACTTAATTTTCTTTGGCCTGTCTCCACTGGTTTTCCTCATCTTCTAGTGTCACTCAGGTTTTTCCATGTTCTGGGCTGTTTTATTCTGGTGAATCTCATTGCATGGCACAGTTGTGCTGAATCTCTCAGGGCAAAGACTTCTTACAATGTGTTTACTGATGCCCCAGTGTACTGACAGTTCCCATCCCTGTAGGGAAACACACAGGAGTCCTGCATCTTTTCCCCTTAAACATCTACACCAAGAAATCTGAGAGGAAACCTACAAAAGGTTTGAAGACATTTTCAGATGAAAGACATCAGGACAGTGACCAGTACCAATGGATTAAATGGAGCAATTAAATTTGCTTTGCTGCCTTGAGCTTTAGAGTTTTGGGGCCAAAAACTCCCACGGGGTTTTAGCTGCTCAGTCACAGATTGTCACATACCTGGGGAGCTGTGACGTGAAGAGCTCATACACGCTTCAGCAGCATCACCTAGAAATTGAGCAGAACTTACCTGGCTTCCTGGGCACCTGAAGCAGGAATTAGGAATGTTGTCCTTTTACAGAGCTGTCACTTCAGTGTGTTTCTCTTGTGTCCAGTCCAGGACAGCAAAATCCAGCTGCCGATCCCTCAGCTGCGCAAGGTGTGGGCAGAAGCGGTTCACTACGTCATCGGGCTGAAGGAGGATTACAGCAGGCTTTTCCAGGGACAGAGAGCTGCCATGTGAGTTGGCACTTGTTCTGAGGGACCAGTGCTGTGCCAGCACAGGCTCTGTTTGCCTGGAATTGTGCATCTCGGGGAGTTTCGGTTCCCCAAAGTTTTACAGCCCTCTGCTGTTCCATGCCTTTACATTATAAAACATATTCGGGCTGGGAGCTTATTCCACTCCAGGAATTGTGCTGGGTAGTGCCTGACATTGATAATAACTGGAAAAAACTTGAACATACTCAGAGTCTCACAGCACGGTTTAGGTTGATGGGGACCTGTGGAGGTCCTCCAGCCCAATCCATGCTCAAAAAGGACCACGTCCAGACGGCTTTCAAATACCTCCAAGGGTAGAGACCCCACAGCTTCTCTGGGCAGCTTGTGCCAGTGCTCAGTCACCCTTAGAGTAACGGAATCTCCTCTCTTTGAAGCCCAGGTCGGCTTTCCAGCTGATGTGTGCTGTCCTTGTTCCATCTGTTAGGCTCAGCCTCCTTCGGTATAACGCCAACCTGATCAAAATGAAGAACAACATGGTGTCAGCATCCCAGCAGCTGAAAGCAAAGCTGGAATTCTTCCACCAGAGCATTCGCCTCGACCTGGAGAGATACAGTGACCAGATGGCTTATGGCATATGTAGGTATTGGGGAACACTTGTCTAGGTGTCTCCTGGGATCTTGTGAAGGAGCTCAGCATCTTTATGGATGTACTTTAGTTAGGGGAGATGCAGGAGAAGAGTTTGTCAGGAGCAAAGGCAGGAGGATAACAGGGTATTTTTGGAGACTTTTAGTGACAGTGAGACAGGTGGTCAGCTTTTCTCCACTGAGAGCAGAGAACAGGAGCATTAATAGTACTGGTGATGTAAATATTTGCTGTTTATTCATTCAGAGTCTGATTCATTTGGAGTTGTGACTGGGCACCAAGTGGAGGGCAGAGCTGCTGCATTTGCTGACAGTGCTATCAAGCTGCTCTGCTTGTTATCAGCAGATACTATTTGTCAGGATGAGAGATGGGCTGAAAAAGCACCAGCTACAATTTCATGTCCCGGAAACAAACAGTGTTTGGGAGAGAATAGCAAGATTTACACATAGTTTGAATTTATATGTCTGAAAAATGCAACTTGAGTCAAAAACAATGACTGGGCTGAAGGATGATGATGGAAAATGGAAAGACACTGTGAACTGGGTTTGGACAGTCTGTGTTCAATCAAAAGTGGCAGTTGTTGAGCTTAGTGGTGGAGTTTGAAGACTTAGACTCATTTTAGGCCACTGATTGCAAGCAGTGAAATCCTACCAAAGGGTTTGTGTGTGAGTTAAGGTTGAGCACAGAGTTGCAGCTTTACTTTCTCTGTGATCTCTGGGTCATGACTCCTCCTGGGAGATTCAGCATCATGTTCTTTGTGTTCAAATTACACCGATATAGGTGAAGTCCAGGTCTTGCTTTATTTTTGTGTCTTAATGTCTTTTTCTAAATTAACAACACTTTCCTCTTAAGCTTCAGAAAAGATGCTCAAAGCCTGGAAGGAAATGGAAGAGAAAGCCTCTCAGTGTGCACAGGTAGGGGATGTTAAAGAAGCTTCATTATCCCTGTGTGAAGGAGATTGTGACAGGACCTTCATGTGTCATCTGTGCCACTGCTGTGTCCCTTCAGTGTCTGAAATCCTGCCTGCTGTGGGAATGGGAATATCACTGCAGGTGCATTAAAAAACAAACAATCTCCTGTCACCAAGTATTGTGAATGGATTTGGACAAAAACAACACAAAAGTCACTAAATTCTCTAAAAAGAAAAGCAGAATACAGAGACATGTTACTTGTTGCCCAAAAGAAGTGGTGTTGCTATGGAGCAGGAGTCTTGCTGGCTGGATTTGCTGCACACAGAAATTCCCATTGCTGAAGCTGAAAACCAATCCCTTGCTATGCAGTGATTTCAAAACTGCAGGACTTCATTGCAGAGTATGGACATAAATCACTGGCATTCAGCAAGCACACCTGCAAATTAGTTTTAAGTAAGAGTCATCTCTTTTTTACTATCTAAGGAATGGATAAAAAGGTGGCTGCTTCTAGCAGAATAACTCAAGGCTGTCCCAGGCTGTTTCCAGACAACCAGGAACCTCAACCTCAGTATTTCCTTGGCAGACCAGCAGAATTATGTTCTGTTATTCCACCTGGCCTGTCCCTTTATCAGGAATGGAAAACGTTTCACTCTATACACAGGGATATCTCAGTCTGTCTAGCAGGCATTCCAGAGACATGGAGAGATGATTTAGGAAGTGATTTTCCTCACCCAGTATGGTGGTCAGAGGTTTGGCTGTAGGTGATACCATGCACTGAGAACAAAAACCTCAATTATTGTAGCAGCCGTTGTGTCAAAGAGCTTTTCTGTCTCCTGCACTCTCCATGCAGTCAGCCCATTATCCAAACAAGTGTTCTGGGGGTCTCTGTCACCTTGACTGCTCTCCTTCAGTCTGATCCGTGCCCACATTTCACCTCAGGCTGAAGATATTGGCTACCTGGACGAGCAGATCATGGCTCTGCACACCGAGATCGTGGAGCTGCAGAAGAGTCCGTATGCAAGGCGCCAGGGAGAGGTCATGGAGAGCTTGTAAGTCCTGTGCTTCTCCTTTGTACTGCCTCTCACTGGATTTTGTGTATTTCAGTGTCTGAGGGGTTTTTCCCCCTCTGTTGCTGGTTCCTTCGGCGATTTTGAAATGCAAACCACAAGTACAGAGTAGCGGACAGTTGATTTGAGATCATTCTGCTCGTGAAAGGGGAGATCCCACCACTTGTGGGACACTTCTCTGTCACTGAACTATGAAACCTCATCTTACAAGAGCCCAGGACCAAGATATATCTTGGTCTCAGCTGGGGATTTCCTTTTGTGTTGGAGAGGAGTGACCTTCTTAGTGTTGAGTGAGAAAACTACGTGATCAGTGTAACAGCCTGTTAAATACCTTCAGTATTTTCAAATCAAGGGTAAATAACTCTTGGGTACTTGAATATTTGGAAAGTTGATTGTTTTGGGAGGTATTAAAATATGAAAGAGCTAAATGGTATTTCTGATCTTGAGGACACATAGGAAGCAGTTACTGGGCTGCTGCTGAGAGCACAAGTGGCAATTCTAGCAGAAAGGGATTGAACAGCCATTAAATCTGTTAATAAGAGCTCTTCAGAACAACTCTGCCTCTTCAGGGAGGAAAGGTGCCTGTTCCTGGCTTGTTCTCCCCCCTCCCTCTTTGCTAAGTTGCTTTTCATCCCGTGTAGTTGCAGCAGAACTGGTGCACAGGGGGGGAAGTGGTGAAAAGGAGAAGCCACCTCCTGCAGCAGCAGCTCAGACTAATCACGAACCTGCCTCCTTGAACGTTATTTTTAAGCAATTCCACCACTGCAGACCAGGGTCAGAGCTGGGAAACTGCTGCTTGTTTCTGACAGAGTGGGATTTAGAACAGGGAGGATTTTCTTCAAGGCTGGAAGTTTTTAGTTTGGCTGCTTTTGAAATATTTGGAAGAAGTAACGTTTATTTAATGAGAAGAAGAGAAGCATAGTCATCTTGCTTGTGATGCAGCTGGCTCTTTCCATTTGCAGAACATCACTAAAATTCAGGCAAAAAATGCAGAACAGGAACAAGAATTTCTCGGGCAGTTGTGCAGTCACAGTTTCAAAAATGAAATTGGATAATTAAGGATACAGGGGAAAGAAAGCGCAGCTGAGCCCTTTGAAGATTTGAAACTGAAAATAAGCTCCACTTGTGGTTTTCTAAGAAGATGCATAATTGGAGAAAAAGAGAGACAGCTTTTAGGGAAGTGTTGGATTCCATCACGAAAAGAGCATCCCTGTGTTCAAAGGGTCGTGCTTGTGTACCAGCTGTAGGAGAAGATGCAGTGTCTGTGGCTTCAGAAAGGCATCCCTTTGTTGCAGTGCTTCTTTTCCTGCCTGTGACCTGCCTGCTCACACCTGTCTGAATCATATTCTTCTTTTTAAAGGGAACAGAGAGCCATAGACCTGTACAAGCAATTAAAAACAAGACCTCCAGGTATGGAAGAAGATGATTTAAAGACTGTTTCACACTTGTACCCCATGATTAATTTTTCTGAACTGAAACCCAGAAAATACTGTTAGGATTTACTAACGTGGTGGTTGCTGGCTCTTCCAGATCACGCCTACAGTGACAGCACAGACATGGTGAAGATCATTGTGCAGACAGTACAGAGCCAGGACCGAGTCCTCAAGGAGCTCTTCGGCCACCTCAGGTACTTTATGCAGACAAAAAACCCAAACAAATCCAACTTGCAGCATTTGTAGCTTTGTAGTAGGAAAGGAGAGGGGAAACGAGAGAGGTCAGAGCCCAAAAAGCTCCATCCACGTTTCTCACAGCACTAATTCTGCTCCTCTGTGTCGAATTTCCACTCAATTTTGAAAAACATGACTGTTAGCATCCAAGAGTTCACTTTAAAATGAGGCAAATTCTGCCAGTTGAAGGTTGGGATTCGAATCTTCAGGAAAAACAGTAGTAATGTGAGAGCTGAGAAAATACCGCAGTGATTTGTACATCAATTTTTCAAGCCCCTTGAATCCCAAGGTGGGGCTTTTGGTTTTGCCAGAACGTGTTGCCTCACAAGCTGGGAAGTGACTTTGTGTTTGGTTTTTATCCTAGCAAGCTCTTGGGCTGCAAGCAGAAGATCATTGACTTGCTCCCTGAGATCGAAGTGGCTCTAAACAACATCAAGGAAGCCGACAACTCAGTGATGCAGATGCAGGGCAAGAGACAAAGGGAGATCTGGCATCTGCTGAAAATTGCTTGTGTGAGTAGCTGTTGGGCTGTTGGCGGGCACTTCCTTCCAGTGCAGGAGCCAGGAGACATCAAAGTAAACTCAGCAAAAAGGGGTAACTGCCACACCATGGTTGTTTTGTTTTTCCCTGCAGAGAAGGGCAGCCTGAGACGGTAAAAGCAGAAGCTAAATCGGTGCTTTCCTGGTTATCTTAAGGTGTTTTAGAGAGTACTCTGCTCTTTTTGCATTAATTACAGTGCCTGGAGCCATCTCCTGATTCCCAGCTCTGCCTGTGTTACCAACAGTGCTCACGTGTAATCCCAAATCTTGCCTACATAACATTTAAGCTTAAGTTCTTCTGAATTTCTTTCTTCCAGACTCAGAGCTCCTCCCGATCACTGGTCAGCTCCAGCCTGGAAGGGACAGCCTCAACTCCAGCAGCCACGTGGCTCCCGCAGAGCTCCTCAGGGAACACAGCTCCTCACCCTCTGTCCTCGCTGGCAGCTCCCGAAGATGGGTACGAGCTGCTGGGGGAGGAGCCACTGCAGGGAACCCGGCGTGGCCCTGAGGGCCTTTATCCTCCCCAGACAAGTTTCGGGAGTTTGTGTGTTATTAATGCTCTAAAAAATCCGGGGTTTGGTTGAACTCTTGATTGAGAAATCTCTGCTCTCTATTTCTGAGCCAGTTCCACGTGCTACATGCACTGCTACAGCATGTGCCCTCCATTTATTGCAGGTCATGTTGCTCTTCCTTGGGCTTGGGTCTGGTTATTCAGGCCCCCCTCCCTCAGTGCACGCTGAGTTGTCAGGGAGCTGAGGACGTTTTTCTCTTTGCTTAATTAGCAATTTTACTTCCAGTATGTTCTGTCACTGTGAAGCCATTCCCCTTTGTCCTGCCACCTCCAGGCAGGATTTTGTGTCACCTACCACTGCACAGAACTACAAATCACTTTTTTTGGGGTTGTTTGGGCTTTGGTTTTGTTTTCCCCCAGTGCAGAACCTTTTGCTGGCAATGGTACTTTTGGTGCTTGAAATCCATCATCTTAGGGGCTTTTTGTTCCTGCAGGGAAAATTTTGCTGACGTGATACGGGAGAATTTGAATTACCTCGAGCTCTTCAGCAGCATTCTGCAGGAGGTGAGGCAGGAGCAGAGCAGCATGATGGTAAGTGGGGGTGCATCTGCCAGGACCTGGCTTTCAAGAGCCACCTAAGGGTGCTCGGGGGATGTGGAGAGCTCCTTGAATAGGAAAAGGTCCCAGGGTGCCCAAGCCCTGTACAGCCTGGCCTCGGACACTTCCAGGGATGGGGCAGCTACAGCTGCTCTGGACACCCTGTGCCAGTGTGTATGGGCATGTTTCTTCCCAATATCCCATCCATCCCTGCCCTCTGGCACTGGGAAGCCATTCCCTGTATCCTATCCTTCCATCCCTTGTAAAGAGTCCCTCTCCATCTTTTCTGTTGGCCCCTTCAGGCCCTGGAAGGCCACAGTGAGGTCACCCCAGAGCTTCTCTTCCCCAGGCTGAACAACCCTAATTCTCTCAGCCTTTCCTCAGAGGAGAGAGGAGACATCCTTTGGGCACCAGTTTGGAAAATCCCATGATCTCCCAAACTGGAATGGATTCACAGGGCTCAGTGAGTCCAGCTCCTGTGATGTGCTGCATTGTGTTAACTGCTGGGAGCATCCTTTCTAAGGGCAATTACTGATTTTTCATCAATCAAGAGACACTTCCAGTAGCCAGACCCTGCGCTCAGTTGTTCTTTTGCTACTCTTTGCAGAGTTTCGACTGGAGCTGGCTGAAGTAGCCCCAGGAGCCGAGGTGCTGCATCACCCAAGTGCCTTCTGTGTGCTGAGCGCGGGCTCGGCCGCCTTCCCTGTGGGACCCAGCGGTGTTTTGTTGACATCGCCGTGTCACCCACCGGCCGTGTCCCCAGGGAGCGGCCTGGGCCCGGCCCGTGGAGCCTCCTCAGGGCAGGGGGCGCGGGCAGGGCCCGCCGCTGCCGCGTGCCCCATGAATGTATAGCGCGTGTATATATAATAAACTCTGTGCTGAGACACACACACGCACTCTGAGGCCTGGTCGCTGCCGCGCCGCCATCGCCCTCACGCCGTTGCCCGGCAACCGGGGGCCGTGGGTGACTGTGACGTCATCGGCGCGCGCCACCGCGGCGTGCCCAGGGTGCCCCGCGCTGGTGCGCGTGCGCGGCGGGGGTGGGAGCGCGGCCTCGGCAGCACGTGGGGAACGGGACAGGTACGGGACAGGGAGCGGGATACGGGAGAGCGATGGGGACCGGACAGGGACCGGGATACGGGAGAGCGATGGGGACGGGACAGGGAGCGGGCTAAGGGAGAGCGATGGGGACGGGACAGGGACCGGGATACGGGAGAGCGATGGGGACGGGACAGGGAGCGGGATACGGGAGAGCGATGGGGACGGGATAGGGACCGGGATA
>VZRR01000969.1:97820-112253 GCA_013398015.1 Oreocharis arfaki
CGCGGCCGGGCCGGTCCCGCCCGGCGCTGACGGTGTTGCTGTGGCAGGGCAGGGCCCGCGGAGCCCCCGGCGCCGGGAGGGGATGCGAGCATGGCCATGGCCCAGGCGGGGGCCGCGGCCGCGGCTGCCACGGGGCTCCTCGTCTTCCTGCTCTACTCCGCCATCCACAGGGTCGAGGAGGGTCACCTGGCCGTGTACTACAGGTACGGTGCCCCCGAGAGCCTTCCCGGAGCTGGGATTCATCCCCGGTCCCGGGGATTGCTCTATCCTGCGCTTCCCTCTGGATTTTTCCCCCCGGGTGGCCAGCCGCTGTTGTTCCTGCTCCGTTCCCCCCGCGCTGGGGAGTCCCAGACACCCTGGCCCTGTGCAGAACCCTTGTGTGTCTGGCTCTCTGAACCCTCAGCTGCTTTTCCTCCCTCTCCTTCCTCCCTGCCCTTTTCACAGACTGGATTTCAGAGCTTAGAGGGCTGGAGCTCTTGGTCCGTCCTGCCTTCTCACATCTGCCGATCTCTCCCTGTGCCAGCAAGAGCCGTCCCCTTTGTCCCAAACTGTTACCCAGCCGGAGCTCCCGCTGTGTCGGCGCTTTGGAATGTTTTCCCTGCCCTTCCCACTCACCACCGTGGGCCGTTTCCCTTTGATTACGAGCGTGTTGAGCATGAGAGCCTGGGGGATTTTTCTTTGTGCTTTGGGTGAGGGGCTGTGCCGAAATCCAAACTGGCAGCATCGCATCCACGGCTGGATTTTTCCATGGTTACCAGCAAACTATTTAGGGAGGAGAAATCTGCGTTCTCGCAGCTCTGTGCGGTGTTGCAGTGCTGGGAGGGTTTAGCAATAGCTGCCTTCTCCAAGAGTTAATGGCTCGCAGGCCCCAAGCGAAGTTGCAGCAGGCAAAGATCAGGTGCGCTCAGCCCTTCTCTTGGGGAATCGCTGGCAAGTGTGGGGCCCTGATGCAATTCTCAGTCCCCCAGCTGTGACCTCTGGCAGTTTGAACTGTCCCTTTGTGCCCTCGGAGCCAGGCCCTGCTGTTCTCCCCCCTCCTGAGCCTGTCCCTGTTTTCCTCCCTCTCCACAGGGGCGGCGCGCTGTTGACCAGCCCGAGCGGGCCTGGCTACCACATCATGCTCCCGTTCATCACCACCTTCAAATCTGTGCAGGTCGGTGCCCTCTCTCTCCCCTGGGAGGGGCTCTGGGCAGGGTGGCCCTGCTGTTTGCAGGGGACGTGCAGGTCGGAGCGGCAGCTCCTGGGAATCCCCGTGTTCCTTCTGCCTTTGGTGCCAGCAAACAGCTGGGGTTTGTCCCGTTGGAGAGCTCTCCCCAGCACGTGTGTGTGACGCTGGGACTGGCAGTGTCCTGCTCGGGGAGGACAGTCCGTGTGTGTGGCTGTCACCATTCCCCATGAGCGCCCTGTTCCTGAGCGTGCCGTGACTGAAGTGACGGGCACGGCTGCCCATGCATCCCCCAAAAGGCAGGTGAGCAGAAGCTTTGCCTTCTGCCCACACCTGCAGGCATCACAAGGGGGGCAAAGGACCCTTTTTTGGTTCCATGTTTTCACTGTGGGAGCCCGGCCCAGCAGGACCTTCCCGGAGAAGGGAGCGGTGTGTGAGCTGGCTGTGTTTGTGTTGCAGACCACGCTGCAGACTGATGAAGTGAAGAATGTGCCTTGTGGGACAAGGTAGGGCTTCCATTTGTGTTTCTTCTAGATGCACCCTCTGGGGTCATTAGCTCGGACACAGGGGCTGGGAAATAAAGGCAGCCACTGAAAAATCAATCCCAAATGTCACACATCTCTCCCACTGTAACAGAACAAGAGGCTCAGGAGGGAACACTCTGGCTCTTGCTGGAGTTGTTCAGAGAGCTTTTGCATTTTTTGTGATGTTATCCTGAGTTTTTCTGGGTGTCTGCCCTCGGTTACCCTGACAGCCCATTGCTTGTGCTTTGCTCTGCCCTCACTGGTTCTCTCCACTCTGAGTCCTGTGGCTCGTACAAGTGCTGGCCCCAGCGGTGGGCAGAAGTGAACAGAGAGTGGGAATCCTCCTGATGGGAGGGAGTTTGTTGCCAAATGAATTTCCTGCTGCATAATTAGGCTGATTCTTCCATCAGCACAGAGGTGCCTGGCTGTAACAAGCAGGAGGACAAGGCTGGTTGAGTTGGGTTACAGATCCTGTTGTGTTGGTTCATCCACAAGTTAAAGCGATGACACTTCAGGATAAAACCCCCTGGTGATTCTCCTTGTCTTTTATGTTCAGAGTCCTCCACAGAATTTCTGTTTGGAAAAATAATTCCACGTGACTGAAGTGATGACAGACAGTGACCATGTTGAATTTACAAGTTCATTGGGGGTGGCAACATTAATAGAACAGAGTTAATTTTGATCAGGTTTAACCCATATTAACTTTCTTGGAGTTACTCAGCATCAGATGTCACGTGGGCTTAAATATTAACGTTAAGGTCTCATGGTTTTAGTTTTAGACCTCAAAGCTTTTTCAGCAATGTCTGTAAATAAGTGTTGCAGCTTTCATGGAATCCCGGAATGGTTTGGGCTGGAAGGGATCCCAAAGCCCTGCCATGGGCAGGGACACCTTCCACTGTCCCAGGCTGCTCCAAGCCCCAGTGCCCAGCCTGGCCTTGGACACTGCCAGGGATCCAGGGGCAGCCCCAGCTGCTCTGGGCGCCCTGTGCCAGGGCCTGCCCACCCTCCCAGGGAAGGATTTCTTCCACGTATTTCACCTAAATTTCCCATCTGTCAGCAGGAACCCATTCCCCCTTGCCCTGTCACTGCAGGGCCTTGTCCAGAGTCCCTTTGGGGTGAGGTAAACAGTCTTTAGGCCAAGCAAAAGGTCCCTGCCAGCCCCAACCATTCTGTGCTTCTACAATTTAGGAGCTGAAAATGAAGTTCCCGTTGACTTTCAGCATTGTGGGGTTCAGTTGTGCAATGCAGGTGGTTGGGCAGGTACAGGCTGTAGAAATGGCCTTTAAACCACCAAGCAGCTGGTGAAAGCTGTTCTTGGTTAATAATTGACTACGCAGCTGACCAAAGGTCCCAGTGGCCCTGTCCGTTTTTGAGGTGTTGCTGCAGGAGCCTTTCGGTTCGCCGCGTTTGCAATCCGGGGTCTGCGGCTGCTCGATGCCAGAGCTTTGCATCCACATTTCCCTAGGAAAACATGACCTTATAAATAACAAACAGAGCACACCCGGAGTGGCACTGTCCCAGTTCAAAGTCTGTTACCAGAATAGATCCTAAGCAGTTTAGGGTTTTGCATTTACACATTAAACCGACAGATTTTAAAGGCTGGCTTTCTCTTCCACCATCTTTACATTCCTGTTCCCTCTATCCTTATCTAGATCAGGAAGCTTCTGAGTGTCTGTGTGGGTGTCCCAGCCCCAGTTTTTGCCTTACCTGTCCTGTTTGTACCTGGCAGCATTAAGTGAATACATTACATAGAGATTTTAAATCCTGAGTTAGATCCTGAATTGTCTGAGGTTCTCCAGGGTCTTCCTGTCCACCTGTGTCCGTCTCCTGTGGCATTCCCTGGATGCTGTCTCCTTGTCCCATCAAGTCAGGCAGCACTGCTGCCTAATTGTGTTTAAACCTCTTCCAGGTGCACGTGGCCAATGTGTTGATGCTCCTTTTAGACTTCCTGTGGATTTCTCCTTGTTCCTCTCTCCCTGAACACTTTGGGGTCTGAGTGGCACCTGTTTCCTCAAAGCCATTGCATGACCAGCAGGACTGATAAAATTCGCTTATCCCCCACCACACTGGGTCACAAAGATGGAATGACAGTGGACAGTATCCCAGTTCCTGTCCCACACTGGCTGAGATCCTCAGCAGGGTTGTTGTGGAAGGGGGTGGTGCAGTCAGACAGTCCTCACCAGTCTGAGGTGCCATTCCAGAGCCTCTCCTGCCTGGGAGGTGATATGGGGCTGTGGGTGAGTCCTGATAGGATGCAGGGTGTTGCAGACACTCTCCTTTTCTAACATCCCTTTAAAATTGGAATGCCAAATTTGCAGCAGATAAGATCCATCCATCACCAGTGGTTTTAGCTCATAGCTGTCGTGAAGCAGCTTTGGAGCAAGCACAGGCTGGGCTTGGGAGGCCTTCTCCAAAAGAGCACAGACACAGGCAAGTTCAGGTTGTTTGTCTGCAGACTTGGCTTTCAGCTGCCAGAGATCAAGATCTGCAAAATAAGAAGTGGAGTTTGTCGTGGGGGATGTGTTTGAGCTAAAACATCACAGAGAGTGAGTTTGGAATTGTGGGAATTCCACTGCCAGGAATGAGCTGTCTCTAAACAGTTCCTGCTAAAGCCTCTGGTCTGTGATATGCCTTTGTCCCAAGGACAACATCACAAGAGTGTTCTGCTTTGAAATTAAGCTCTCAAGAGACTTGGAGCTGTTGGAAGTTAGGGGTTTTTCTCTCACTAGAGTTTGTGCTCTCTCTGGTGTTACAGGTACCCAGGGGTGGGTATGACTTTCTGAGAGCCACACCAGTGAGAGCAGAGGCTTGGGGCAAGCCTGAGCTCTGATTGCCCCTTTTCCCTGCCAGTCTGGCAGCACAGCAGCCCCTGGGGAGAGGATTGCCTGCAGGCTCCCTCTGCTGGGGTGCTTCTGGTGTTCCTGGAGAGCCCCAGGCACCGTGACACTGGAGCTGGGAGCGTGGATGGAAGTCTGCCACGTGCTTTGTTCCTTCCTTTCTTCTGGGCCTTGCGAAGCTCCTGCTGGAGTTGGTGACTGTGTGAAATGAACAAAGGGCTTTTTTTGTTTAAAGTGTGTTTGCTGCCTGGGAGAGCTGAGGTGTGTCTGCATTTGGTGCCTGCTCTGCTGCTGGCAGGTGTCACCTGCTGCCCTCGCTGTCTTCCTGTCTGCTTTCCTGCCTCTTGCAGCTGCATTCCAGTTCAGAAACACTTCCCTTGGGCTGGTTGAGTAGGAGGTCACAAAGGGAAAGGAAAGTGCTTTGCAGGCTTGCTGGGGCACGCTTGTGATTTATGCGGAGAGAGGGACGGGGGTTCATTGCTGTCTCGCTGCAGAATGCTCAGAATACGATGCAAGAGGGATAAAGATGCCTTTGTTTTCAGTGTGTTACCTGCTAACAGCTGCAGTGGTGACTGGGGACCTCTCTCTTCCCTTGCAGTGGGGGCGTCATGATCTACATTGACCGAATAGAAGTTGTGAACAAGCTGGCCCCGTATGCAGGTATTTCCCATCCTGTTCAACCAGCACAGCTGTGCCTGCCTTCACTCCTCCTGCAGCAGCTCTGTCTTGGTTTGCAGGACTTCCCTTTTCCATGTCTGGAAAGCTTCCCTGTCTGTTTCCATTCCCGGTCCTGTAGGATTGATCCCAGGGGCTTCCAGCTCTGCTCCTGACAAAACTGCAGAGACAAAACCCGTGCAGGAGCCTCTTACCTTCTTATTTTGCTGAGCCAAAGACACAGACAGCTTGTTTTGTGCAGCTGCACAGCTTAATGCAGAGTGCCAGCATTGCTGAGGCACTGGAGGGTGAATTCCTGTTGTAATTCATGGAGTCGTGGAAGGGTTTGGGCTGGAAGGGACCTTCAGGATCTTCTCATACCACCCCTGCCATGGGCAGCAACACCTTCCACCATCGCAGGCTTCTCCAAGCCCCGTCCAGCCTGGCCTCGGGATGGGCATCCCCCCAAGATGGGGCAGCCACAGCTTCTCTGAGCAACCTGTGCCAGGGCCTGCCCACCCTCACAGCCGAGAATTTCTTCCATATATCTCAGCTAAATTTCCCCTCTGGCACTCTGAACCCATTCCCCGTGTCCTGTCACTCCAGTTCCTGCTGCAGGGTCCCTCTCCAGCTTCCCTGTATCCCTTCAGACACTGGAAGGAGCTGTGAGGTCTCCACACAACCTTCTCCTCTCCAGGCTGAGCAGCCCCAGCTCTCCCAGCCTGGCTCCACAGGGGAGGTGCTCCAGTCCCCTCAGCAACTCTGTGGCCTCCTCTGGACCTGCTCCAACAGTTCCATGTCCTTCTTATGCTGGGGGCACCAGAACTGCACAGAATTCTGGGTGGGGTCTCAGCAGGAGCAGAGAGAGAATCCCCTCCCTTGACCTGCTGGCTGTGCTCCTTTTGATGCAGGATCTGGTTGGCTTAAATAGTGGGAATGATCCTTGTTTTCCCTTCACACCTGTTCCTGTGTGTGCAGGTCCCGGTGGGGCTTTGCTGTTCCATCTGTTTGTGCAGGTGACAGAACAGGACCAGGCAGTGCATCTTGCCATGACTGCTCCTGGAAGCTGTGTAATCCCAGCAGCACCAGGGGGTGTGCAGCAGGCTTCTCCCTGCCAGCTGGGCTGGGCAGGGCAGTGGTGGCTTTGGCTGCCCAAGTGCTGAGAACGCCTGTGCCAGTGCTGCACTCCTTCCCTGGCGTGCTGGCACGTGTCAGTGGTGACGTGTGGCGATGCTCTCCCTCCCCAGTGTACGACATCGTGAGGAACTACACCGCCGACTACGACAAGACCTTGATCTTCAACAAGATCCACCATGAGCTGAACCAGTTCTGCAGCGCCCATACCCTGCAGGAGGTGTACATTGAGCTGTTTGGTAAGTGGATGGCAGCTGGCTGATCCCAGCTGGGATCCCGCTGGAATCTCCCAGTGCTGCTCTGGAATGTTACTGCTGGCCCTTGGGAGCAAACTGCCACTGTGCTGGAGCTGCAGTTTAGAATCCATCTCCTTTTCCATCCATATGCCACTTCCCCTGTAACTTTAGTGACTCAGGTGTCTTTGTCTTTCCCCATCTGCATGTGGGAGTTTGATTTCAGTATTTTCCCACCTTCCTGGATGCACAGAGCAGCCACTCTGCTCTTGTGTGTGCAGTGATGCCCGTGGCCTTCACTATGACAGTGGATTTGCCTTGTTGTTCTTCTGCTTGTAGACCCCTGCTCTGTTGCTGAATTCACTTTTGTACTTTCACAGCTCCCTCCTGGCTGTCTTTAGCAGGTGAGAGCTGGAAGGTTTTTGGCAGGGAGGTAGCAGTGCTTCAGGAATCGGCACAGGTCATATCCTGCTTGGTGAACCTGGGCCCCAAAGACAGAACTGGGTGGCTGAGCAGGGGAAAAATGGCTTATGGAAGAAAAAAGGTTGTCAGAATTTTAGTATTAAGGTACTCCAAGTCTGAGTGCTGAGAAGGGATAGACTTCTACCACAGGCTCTGGGCCTTCTGTCTTGCTGAGATGCTGCAGGCCATTTGCACTTAGTTCAGATAACACAGATTCATCAATAGCTGCACTTCTCCAGTCACTAGCACGTGGCTCTCCTTTTGGGAATGTTTTTCAGGGGACATGGGAAGGGAATCAATGTACTGAATGGTCTCAGAAAGCATCTTCATCCTACACCGTAGAGTTACCTGCCCTTCAAGGCCAGCTGGCTGTCTGCCACTCGAGCTGTGGGAGAAAAGATAAGCTAAATGGTCTCTCTTTTGTCCTCCAAACACAGATCAGATAGATGAGAACTTGAAGTTGGCCCTGCAGAAAGACCTCAATGCCATGGCACCAGGTCTCACTATCCAGGTGGGTTGTGGCCTTTCAATAAAGAGATTCAAGGAACAAGTTTTAAACTGAAAGAGGAATGTTTTATGCTGAGGGTGGGCAGGCCCTGGCACAGGGTGCCCAGAGCAGCTGTGGCTGCCCCAGGATCCCTGGCAGTGTCCAAGGCCAGGCTGGACATTGGCACTTGGAGCCACATCCCATGGTGGGAGTGGTTGGAATGGATGGCAGGAAATGGGAATGTAGGACACCTCTGGGAGAGCAGCCGTGCTCAGCAGTGCTCCGCAGGGGGATTGGGCACCGCTGGCCTCAGCACTGCAGCTGGTTTTGCAAAGCCGTGTCTTGGTTATGCAGCTTGCATCGAAACGTTTCGTTCAAAATGTGCTCCCTTTTTCTTCTTCCACAGGCTGTGCGTGTTACAAAGCCCAAGATTCCAGAGGCCATCCGAAGAAACTTTGAGCTAATGTGAGTATCTGGACATAAAATTGCCTTAATTAGTTGTGAGGGTCCTGCACAGGCACAGTGCTGTTGGAAAGCTCTGCCCTGGTGCTCAGGCAGTGAAAGGTGAGCTCCAGGCAGTGTGTGCTTGGCCAGGTGCACTTGTGCCTTCTGTTTTCCATTTCCATACTGAAATCAGCGCTCAGGGGTCTTGGTGTCTTGCCCATAAGCTCCCCTCCAGGATGTCTGGGATGCCTTTGGGCAGAAGGAGATGCTGTTGGGTCTCCCTTCGCCTTTGGCTGAGCAAGCCCATCTCCCAGCCCTCATTGCCCTGCTCCTCGTCCTGAGGGCCTCAGGCTGGGCTTGCATCTAGCTGTGGCCTCACCAGAGCCAGATGGAGAGGGGGATGATCCCTTCCTCTGGCCTGTGCACGTGCTCCCACAGCTGCAGGCCCCCAGGCTCCACGGCTGGCAGCTGGCTGCCCTCTTGTCCCCACGGCCTCTCCTGGGATGCGGAGCTGCTCCTCCTTCCCGTTCCCCAGGATAACGCTTCTCCCCTTGCAGGGAGGCTGAGAAGACCAAGCTGCTGATTGCAGCACAGAGGCAGAAGGTGGTGGAGAAGGAGGCCGAGACAGACCGGAAGAAAGCGCTCATTGGTAATGTCACCCCTTAATGTCACCCACTGCCCGTGCCACCCATTGCTAATGTCACCCGTTAGTGTCACGGGCTGAGCCTCCATTCCTGCATTCCCTGCCGAGCTGGGGCAGGGCACTGTCTTCCATCACTGACAGCTCCCTGAGGGAGGCACAGCCAGGCTGCACAAGCGCTTGTTTTGAACACCTGAGTGAAAATCCCTCAGCAGCAGAGCAGGGAGCACCTCTGTCCTGCACTGGGGACAAGGAAATCACTCTGCTGGAAAAACTGCTTGGGCTTGGAGCTCCATGTGCCTGTGCCAGAGGGATCACACTTATAAATGGGCTGTCAGCTCTGCAGACATCAACAGTGCGTTTTCTTCCTGTAACTGTTGCTGTTTGGAGTACAGGCTGGCGCTGAGTGGGAATGGAGGGAGCAGGGAACCAGCTCCTGGTGTGGCAGATCCTGCAGCCAGGTGCTGGGGTCAGGGTGCTGGTGCTCAGGCCGTGGGGAGCAAATGTCCCAGCTGGGCCTGTTGTGATTGCAGAGGCAGAGAAGGCTGCACAGGTGGCCAGGATTCACTACCAACAGAAGATCATGGAGAAGGAAACAGAGAAGCGGATTTCCGAGATTGAAGGTAGCCACGCTGAAGGTCTGCCAGCTGGGGGTGGTGGAGGTGGGGGCACCTCAGACCTGCACAAGTCGTCAGGGCAGCTGCAGAGGTGCAAGGTTGGGCGTTGGAGTTGTTCCTGCCCTGTGCATGGAACTCTGCAGGAAGCTGCAGGGCAGGTACAGGGCCAGCCAGGCTGTCAGGAGCACTCCTGGGTCAGCTGGTCCCCACGGGACGAGGGCTCGGGTGCTCAGTGTGATGGGGCTGGTCACTTCCTAATGCTTTATTTCCTGTTCCTCCTCTGCTGCTGTGCTAGATGCTGCATTCCTGGCAAGGGAGAAAGCAAAAGCTGATGCAGAGTACTACACTGCTCGGAAGCTGGCTGACTCCAACAAGGTGAGCACTGGGAGGCTGGTCACTCACTCTCCTCCGCACACGAGATCGGCTTCAGGTGGGCAGCACTGGGAAAACGCTTGATTTAACAGCCCACACCCCAGGAGGCAGCTGCCTGACATGAAATCTAACACTGCAGGGCCCAGAAAGTTGTCTCTTAGAGTCTCTGGTTTCTCTTTCTCGTAGCTGAAGCTGACCCCTGAGTACCTGGAGCTGATGAAGTACCAGGCGATCGCTGCCAACAGCAAGCTGTACTTCGGTGACCGCATCCCCGGCGTGTTCCTGGATTCCTGTGCCTTCCAGCAGGCCAGCCTGAGGACTGCCCATGGAACCAGCCTTCCTGCCCAGGAAGCCCCGGAGACCTCTGGAGAAAGCCCCCTCAGAGGCGAGGAGAGCACTGGCTGAGGGAGGCAGAAGGGAACCCAGTGTAGCTCAGCAGCGAGCCCGGCTGTGCCCGGGGACGAGGCCCTGTGCCGGAGGGGCGGATGCAGCACATGCCTGGACATCTTGTGTATAGGTGGCAGTTGGGTTGATTTTCTTCTAGCAACAGATTGCAAGGGCTCTGCCTCTTCCGTTTCTCCCCGTGTTAAATTGGTGCTTCCAAAGGAGGGATAATCCTGTACTAACCTACCTATACTGGAATATTAAACGACAGACAGCAGGAAAGCCTCCCGGGGTAGGTGCAGTTATTTAGCAGGCGTTTCTCTGGAGGAAGGAGATGTGGCTTTGAGTGCTGTGTTGCTGCACGCTGGTCATTGCCCAGTGCTCCTGGCTCCATGAAGAGGAGGCTCCCCTCGTCCCGCCGCTGAAGCTTTGCTTGGTGAAGGTTTCTGCTGACGCTGTCTCACTCTCCTCGAGGACTCCGGTGGAGTGGGCTCTCCTTGGCCAGCGTGTTCCTGCTCAGGGCAAGGAGTGGTTTGGTGTGGAATAGGTTGCTGGAGTAGGATCTGCATAGCCATGGTACTCCTGTAGACAGCAGCACTAGGTAACAACTTGGAGGAAGCGATCTCTGAAGGGATTGTGCAACGCCCCTCTGCAAGCAAGAGCCTCGCACAGACTGCCTGGCACTGACTGGTGTTCCCGCTGGGTGGCTGAGTCTCGTTGCCTCCTAAACCACGTTTCAGGAGCACCTCGGAGCAGCTGGTTGGGAACAGAGCCTGGCAAGTCTTTGCTCAGATTCCAGCCTCCCTGTAAGTCATTCACCATGGAAAGGGGGCTGAATTTCCACTGCTCTGCTGTGCTGGCAAAGTGAAGGGCAAGAGAAGAGTGAAAGGACCCTCAGGTCAGATGTTTGACACTTCAGCTGCAAAGTAGGTGAGGCATCGCTGCTCCATTCAAAATCCACTGCTCCAGAAAGCGGGGCCTGCTTTGTGTGTCCTTGAGCAGCCACGGCAAGGAGTGTGTCCCTGTTCCTCCTGTCCCTGGCCAGGCTGGCTGGCAGGCACATCTGCGCTGGGATACATCGCCACGGCACGGTGAGGGAGAGGTGTGCTGGGGAGGGACAGCCTGCTGGGATGGGACAGCCTGCTGGGATGGGACAGCCTGCTTTCTGCTTTCCTCCCTGCTCCCCTCTGCCCGTGACGGTGTGCTTGCTCCCAGGCCCTGCTCCTCCTCGTGCTCTGGGAGGATCCGGGCTGCGATGGCTGGGGAAGCAGCTGGCAGGAGCTGGAATGCTGTTCTCCAGCTGGCAGCACCCCAGCACTGCCTGCTGCGTGTTCAGACCCGCTCTGCTCTGCCAGCCAGGTCACCTGTGCATCCCTCCTGCTGTCCTGTCCCCTCGGAGCAGCCGTGCCACCCTTGGAGGGGCTGGGGGCTGGTGGCACTCCTGGCGCTCGGCCTCTTGGGATCTTCTGTCCCTGGCACCACCTGCAGCCTCACGGCAAGGGCAGGGATGTGTTCAGCTTCTGCCACTGAGAAACACTGAACCCAAACCAGCTTCACCTGTGCTAGGGATGGCCGCAGAGGAGGTGTGTGGGCTCAGTGCTGCATCCCCACCCTGAGTGGCTGGGTTTCAGTGTCTCTCCGCAAGGAAGTTCAGTGACACACGGTGCCTGCTGCTGTCTCTGCTCCTGCCCTGGCTGCCTCTCCTCCATCTCTGGGGCAGAGCAGGGTTTTGTGGGCCCTGCCCCTTCTGCAGGGCGTAGGACATAACTGTGGGACTTGGCAGCAGTTTTGGGTAGTCTTTCTTGTCCTCCATCTGCCTGCGGGCTCCCAAGGCTCAGCTGATGCTCTGCTCCAGGATACCAGCTCCTCTTCCAAGCCAGCCATGGCAGGAGCCAGGGACCAGGGCACCAGGGCAGAGAAGGGGTGGCAGTGTGTTTTGTAGTGTTTGAAATGTCTCCTGGAAGTGCTGCTTGGCTTGCAAGGTGCCCTTTTTCCTGTGGGATGGGCTTTCAGGACGCAGTGTAGTCTCATCTCTGCCCTGCCACCTCCTCAGTGTTCCAGCAGGCCCTTGGCACAGACATGGCCTCTCCTCGCCCCAGCAGCACCTGCTTTGGTTGGATCTTGGGATGAGGACAGGCTTTATAGGCTAGAGGCACTGCTGGAGGGAGCGCTGGCAGGGAAATCACAGTCCCTGTGATTTTCTTCAGATGTTGCTGGGGTTGGACACACTGGGCATCAGGAATGGCTGGGCAGGGTAGGTTCTGCCAGCCTGGAAGTGACAAGGGCACGAGGGGAACTGCTTGGAGCAATGGCCAGGCAGTTCACACCTCTCCTGCACTGATCCGAGCATGATGTCCGTGCAGGGAGCAGGAAAGCCTTCCAGGCCAGTGCAGGAAGAGCTGCTTCCCTTCGGATCCGAGCCTTGCTCTGCCTCCCTGCGCCGGCCGGGTGGGTGCATGGCTTTGCCTTAAGTGGCCATCACTGGCTCAGTGTCCCTCTGTGAGCATCAGCCACCTCCCCGCGTGGTCTGAGGGCCCCCCGGGGCTGCTCCCGCGGCCCCAGGTCCTGCAGCAGCCTGTGTGATGCTCGGTGCCTTCTGCAGCAGCCTCTCCCACCCCTCCCCGCTTCCCCGGCCGCCGCCGCAGCCCCAGAGCGTGCAGGAGGGGATGGCCACGGCTCTGGCGCCCTGGCGGGGGCTGTGCTGCCCTCTGAGCCCCAGCTGTGAGCAGGGACACGGCTGCAGCCAGGATTTTGGGATTGAACTGGCTTTTCTCTCCGCTCCCACGGCCTTCGTGGGGCTGTGACTAAAGGGGTGTGCCCCTGGATCTGCATCTCCTTATGGAAACACGATACGTACGGTCAGGTTTACATTCACAGTGTTAAGTTCTTTTGATAAAGCAGAATAAAACTATTTTGTTACCATTTTTTGGGGTGGTTTTATGTGTTCTCAGGCTGGTGTCGCTGGTGGCACACGAAGTGGGGGGCCCCTGTACCTCTCACCGTGCAGCAGCACTGCGTGGTGTGGATGTCCTCAGCTGCAGCGCCTGCCACCCTGCGAGCCCCCTGAGCAGCCTGGGCTCAAAGCAGGCCCCAGCCAGGATGGTGCTGAGCATGAGGGGACTCCCTGCAGCATCCTGCGGCCCCTGGGGCAGCCTGGCCCTGCGTGGCTGGCACAATGTGCTGCGGTTTGGCTCCCGTGCCTCTGGCACTGGACTGGGGAGCTCAGTTCCACCCCTTCTCCCCCTTCCCTGATCCCCGCACAGCTCCCTGCCTGCTGCCACCCCGCTGTCCCCTCCTGCCCAGATACATCCCAATGCACCTCTACCTTCAGTCTTTATTGGTATAAAAGCCTTGAACCTAAATTATATCAAAAATGGGAGGCTTGGTTTTACAGCAAGTGGCTCAAAACGGTCACGTAAGGGTCATAAATAAATGGCTGGAATAAAAAGGCTCCCAGGGAATTCCCTTTTGAACAGTAACTCAAGGAATGACTGCAGAGACAAAAGCCCCGTGGGGAGGCCAAGCCCAGCTTGGACCTGCCAGCGCCCGTGGGTGCCATCCCCCGTGTGCTGTCCCCAGCCAGGGCCGTGTTCCTGGGGCAGGTCCCCACGGAACCTTCAGCGCTCTTCCTGCCCCGCGATGCCAGGAGCTCCTCTCCCAGCCCCAGCAGGGAAGGGCAGGATGAGCAGCACACATTCAGGACGTCGGGAGAGAAGGCAGCAGCTCCCAGAGCGCAGGAGAGCCTGGGCCAGCGCGGGGCAGCCCCCCAAACCGGAGCTGGCGTTGTCCCCGCTCCTGGTTTCCTTGGGAAGCCCCGGCTGGCGGCTCCCCTGGCACAGCCGTGAGGCTGCCGAGTCCATTAAGGCACAACGCGAGGATCTGTAAACACTGGTGCCCGCCGGGCAGGGTCCGAGGTCCGGCCAGCAATTCAAGTAAGGGTGGAAGCGAGCCGACGGCTCCCCAGCCGTGCCCCCCACCCAGCCGTGCCACCCCTCGGCCGCGGATGGAGCATCCTTGGTCACCTCCTGGCTGGGGGCGGCTTCAGGGCCACTTTTGGCGGGGGACACCGCTGGAAGGGTGCCGGTGGGAGGGACGGTGCCGGCGGCCCCTCGCCGTGGCTCGGCGCTTTGCTCTTCAGTGCTGGGAGAGGTTTGCTGGGCGGCTTCGGCTTCGCCTGGCGGGAGGAGAGACCCGCCTGCCTCACCTGGGCACCAGGAGGGTCCCGGAGCGGGGCAGGGAGCAGAGGAAGGGCCCCCCAAGCCCCCGGCCTGGGCCCCGCTCGGGTCGGGCTGGGGGCCGCTCGGGAGGGGTGGGTACCTGCGGGGGCCACCCCGGGGGGGACCGCGGTGTCACCTGGGGGCCGGGTGCCGATGGCTGCAGGGTCAGCACGGGGCTGTGGGCCCGGGCCAGCCGCGGGGCCGCCGTGCTGCTGACCAGGCTGGGCTGGCCGATGTACCGGCTGGACAGCTGGCGGCGGGCC
>VZRR01000969.1:112261-123112 GCA_013398015.1 Oreocharis arfaki
CGGCGGCCCGGGCGCGTCCGGCCGCCCTCCTGGAACAGCGGGTTGGCGAGGCCCGAGGGGGTCCCGCTGGAGCTCCTGAGGGACACAGGGACGATGTGAGGCCCCTCCGGGCAGCCCTCGAGCTCAGCCCTGAGCAGCGGGAAGCGGGGACGGGAATTACCCCTTGTGGGAGCGCCGCGCCGCCCTGGCTCTGAGGAGCACCACGCCGCTGCCCAGCAGGATTCCGGCCAGGGCCAGCACGGCCAGCACGGCCGCCAGCACCACGCTGCTGCTGCCTGTGGGGATGGACCCGGGCGCTTGGGGATGGAGCAGCACCTCGCAGCCGGTGCCAGCCCCCTCCCCAGGCTCCCTCCTCGGGACGCGGAGGGATGAGGGGACCGTACCTGTGGCGATCCCCGAAATCTCCTGCTCACAGTAGGGCGCTGCCCAGCCGGGATCGCAGTGACATTCCCGCCTGTGGTTGCACACCTGGGAGGAGGGGGGGCAGCGTCAGGGCGGTGGCCGTGAGGCCGGGGCCCGCCGCAGCTCGGGGAGGGGGGTCCCAGCGCGTACCCCGTGGTTGTTGCACTTGGCCGAGCAGTTCTTGTCGCCGTAAACCAGCAGGTTCTGGCAGCGCCCGGCGTAGCACACCTGGGGACAGGCAGGGGGGCTCTGAGGCTGCCCCGGCGCCGGCGCTCACCCTCCCCCGGCCCGGCCCGGCCCGGCTCCGCACGGCTCTCACCATCTCCTCCCCGCACTTGGCGCCGGTGGGCACCAGCCGCAGCTCGGCCGCCTCGCCCGCGTCGCTGCCCGCGATCACCGCCTTGCACTTGAAGCGGCCGAAGTAGTAGCCGAAGGAGTAGTAGCCGCTGCCGAGGATGGGCTGCGTGTTGTCGCTCAGGCACAGCAGCGTGCCGCACTTGACGTCCCTGCGGGACACGCAGCCGTGAGCGCCGGCGGGCGGGAGCTGGGACTGGCACATCCCCGCGTCCCCCTCCTTACTTGGGGCTGCAGGGCTGCTTCCCGTACTCGGTGAGGCAGTGCAGGTGAACGTGCTGCTCGCTGTTGTGCTTGAAGCACACGTCGGGAGCCACCTGCGCCTCTGCGGGACGCACGGAAAGGGTCACACGGAGCTTTAGCATCAGCAGCGCCGCAGCTCGGGATGCAGGGAGGGACCACAGCCGGGCGATGCGCTGGCCGGACAGGCTCCAGGCACATCCCGCAGCAGGTGGGGCGGGAGGGTGGGAAGGGAGGGGGCCCTACCTGCGCCCCAGAGCGCCCGGCACTGCTCGCCGTGCGAGGGGCAGGCCCCGTTGTAGCAGTAGCCACTGCCGTGCTGGCAGGAGACGCCGTTCTCCTGGAACACGTCCTCCGGGCACTCTGCGCTGAGGCCGCTGCAGTGCTCGGCAAGGTCGCAGTCGTTCTTGCTGGCCCGGCAGAGCGCACCTGCAGCCTTCACCTGCACGGAAAGCAGGGATGTCAGCGCTGCCTGGGTGCTCTCGCTCCTCCGGGCACCGCAGCACAGCAACACCCCACTCTGGGAAACGCCTCGCAACACCCCGGGGGTCTACACACTGACACTGCTGCTGGCCGGGCCACTGCACAGCACAGGGACACCTCGAGGGCTCGGACCGGCTCTTCCCCTGTTTAAGCTCCTGCCGAGCTGGTCCCCCGGGGACGGCAGTACCTTGCAGTCCTGGCAGCATTCCCCTCGGGCACACTCGGCTCCCTCTCTCAGCTGGCACGTGGTGGCATTGCAGCAGCGGTCCGAGCACTCCTGCAGGACAGGGATGGGCTGAAGCCCTCCTGGAAGCCCCCAGAAGGACCCTTTCTGTCCTTTCTGAGGGGACCAGGTGGCCATGTCACCAGGTCCCCACAGCAGTGTAGCTGCCAAGGGCTGAAATAAGGGGCAAAACCACAACAACATCCCAGAACGGCATGTTTTCTCCCTTTGCACGTCTCCAGGAAGGAGAAAACATGAGGATTTCTGTGCTCCCTGCATCAGGGGAGCATTCCTTCAGGTCCCAGCACAGAGCTGTGACCAGGAATTCATCCCGGAGGCACTGCCCAGCTGTTTGGCTCAGTTTCCCCCTGTGACAGACTGGTAGGGATGAGGAACAGCTGAGCACAGCTCTTGGAAGAACAACATGCCCCGATGTCCCCTCCTGGGTGACCTCTTTGGTGGACATGGGGGGTGTCCACCTTTCCCAGGCTGAAATCACAGCCAGCCACAGGAAGCAGGCACACAGGAATTTCCCCCGTGAGTTACTTCTCGGCAGAAGCGTCGGGAGCACGAGGGGAGAGTGCGATGGACGGACCCCAGGGCCCTGCTGCCTGCCCTCACTGCGGCCTTTGGAGAGCCCCCCTACCTCGGGCGTGCCGCAGTCACACTGCTCTCCCCGCTCCACAAACTGGTTCCCGCACACCGGGCCCCCGTACAGCTCGTCCGCCCGCGGTGCGTTCAGCAGGCAGCTGGTGCGGGGGTCCCCCAGGAACTGCCACATGTCCTGCTCGCTGCACCGGCTGAACAGCTTGGGGTACACCAGCCTGGAGGGGCACAAAACCAGGTGACCATGAGCAGAGAGCCCGGGGGGAGCGGGACGGTCACTGACAGGCCCAGAAGCACCTGCAGCAGGGTGGGGTGGGGTGGAATGTCCACCCGGACACGACCATCTCACTGGTTGCACCCCATCAGGATGAATGCCAGAGGACACCTCGACGCATTTGCTGCCCAAGGATGTGCCCCTGTCCCCTTCCCTCACCCAACGCTCCCTGCCATGACGCATCCCCCGTCAGCTTTGGCGACGGGGCAGCGGCAGCCGGCAACGTCCTCGTCGTGAGACATGCCCAGGTTGTGCCCCATCTCATGAGCCATGGTGGACGCGGCGCCGATGGGGTTCGCGCTGTGATCCTGTGGGACAAGGAGCACGGCCTGGGTTAAACGCCCTCGTGGTTTCTCCACAGCTTCTCCTCGGGGCCACGGGGGCTCTGCAAGGCGTCCCCCCACGCTGCCATGCTCAGGTAAGGGAGGACACAAGCTGGACGTGGTCCCGTGGCCCCTGAAGAGGCCCAGCCTGGTCTGTCGGGGCTGTCAGCGAGCTCAGACAAAGTGGCTGCTCCACAAGAGCAATGCTTGGTGGTGGGTCTGGACAGCCAGAGGAACCACGGCCAACCACTCCTGCTCCTGCTCCCACAGACCTGGGGGGGGATGAGGAGCACAGCCAGTCCCAGCCTCCTGACAGCCTCCAGAAATCCCAGCTCCTCTGTCCATGGAGCTTCTCTGGGAGGCTCTTCACATGTATCAGAGGTACCACGGGGGCCCAGCTGGGTGCCCACAGCCCCAGCACTCCTCTGGGGGTCAGTCACTCAGGGGGCAGAGATGCCAGAGGCCAAATCCAGCCCTAAGGCTGCAGAGGGGAAAAGCTGGGGACCAGTGGAGGAGGGAGTGGCTCTGGAAGGTGCCGTGCAGGGAGGGCAGACCACAGGACCCACCTGGTTGACGCCGCCCGAGTCCCTGGTGCACATCACGAGCTTCTTGGCCAGCCCCACGGTGTTGCCGTGGAAGTCGACGCCCCTGTGGGGTTGAGATGCCGCCGTGGCCACGTGCCCTGGGCGGTGGCAGGGCTGGCAGGGCGGCGAGGTGGTGGCCCCTGTCCTTACGTGATCAGCTGGGCGTTGTCGTGGGGCTTCTTCCGCAGCAGCTCCGACTCCCTCCAGTGCAGGAAGTTGTCCAGTGTCACCTCCGGGTTGGGGCTCACCGTGATTTTGTCCCTGTGGTTCCACACCTCCAGGCCAATCAAGGCCACCCGCAGGCGAAGGGGCTGGTAGAGCTGGGGTGGGGGACACAGCTCAGAGAGAGCCTGGATTTGGGCTGCAGCAGCAGAAGGAAGGTCCCACCTGCCCTGGGGAACTGCAGCCGAGCCCAGGACAGCCTCACTGGGCAATATCAGCTCTGTCGCCCTCAATAAATAACACAAGCTGGGGTGATGGACCTTTGGGCTCCCTCCTGGCTGGGGAAGGCTGGGATGCTGCTCCCACACTGCCAACCAACAACTGAGGCTGAAGCAAAGCCATCAGGAAACCTGCCATGGTCCAATGCACCCCTCCCTTTGGTAGCATCCGCTCCAGTGGCCACAGGATGTGCTCCCAGGGGGTACAGGACGAAATTCCCTTCCCTTATGGACAGAGCCAAGCCACTCGCCATGCCCACACTGAACGTGCTGTTGGCCAAGGGAGTGGTCACCCTGCAGCAGCCCCCTGCGGGCCTGAGACTGGCTCCAGCTCCACCAGCCCACCCATGCCACCTCTCTGACACCTCCTCTGTGCCCACACCGGGGCGGAGAGGGTGGGTCCCAAGCCCTGGGCTCACCTTGTCCACATGGTTCACGATTTCCTTCATGCGGTTCTGCACGGTGCGCAGGTCCTTGTGCTTCCTGAACTATGGAAGGACACACAGAGGTTTCCAGGGTGGCCTCGAGCTCCTCGCTGCAGGGCATGACAGCAAACCCACAGGCTCAGCCCACTTTACCTCCTGGTTGTCTGCCACCAGGACCAGCTCCACGTACCGGGGACCTTTTTGCACCGGGCCTGATTTCTGGAAGGGAAGAGCAAAGTGGGGTTCAGCTCACAGCTCGCCAAGCCAGGCAAAAACTTGCTGTAAAACCTCTGGCACTCCAAGGCCAGGCTGGCAGATCCTGGAGGATCTTCCAAGGTTAGCAGGTCTCCTAGCTCGGCCCTGGGATGCTGCTTTGCTGGGTTTCTTCCTCCAGCTCGCACGCTGGAAACCCAAGCCTGCCGCTGGGATGACACACCCTGCTCCGCAGGCACCACGGAGCCCCGGGGGTGGGAGGATGCTGCTGCTAATGGCACGGGACCCGCGGGCCCGTTCCCACCAGGAGCCACCCCAGCCCACGCCTGGCGGGCGAGGGGCATGGCCGGGAGGCACGGGAAGGGCTCGGGAAGGAGCGGCAGCGCGATCCCTACCCAGCGGTAGAGCTTCATGGCCGCAGGGATTTTGGGCTCGCGGTCGTACTCCAGCGTGGCCCCGGGCTCCCGGCAGGTGCCGCGCTTGCCCCGCAGGTGAGCTGCTCGGTACACGGCGTGCCGGCCGGCCACTGCCCCCTCCAGCGGCTCCAGCAGGAAGGTGGTCCCGTTCACCTGGAAAAACCCACTGGAGAGAGAGAGAGGGCAGGCGTCAGGCTGGGGGGACGGGCAGGGCACGGGCAGACCCTACACACACCCCTGAAAGCGCCTGGGATATCTGCCCCACCCCTGGAAGTGTCCAAGGCCAGGCTGGAGCAGCCTAGGACAGTGGAAGGTGTCCCTGCCCATGGCACGGGTGGGACTGGACGGGCTTTAAGGTCCGTTCCAGCCCAAACCATTCTGGATTTCTACAAAAATACAGCTGCCAAACCGGCTGCTGGGCTGGGAGAGGGTAGCTGTGGCACGGCACCCACGGCACAGGGAGTGTCCGGTGCTTCAGGCAGCAGGAATGTCCCGGGCTTCAGCAGCTGAGCCATTCAGGATGGATCCAGCGGGGGCACTCCTGCGCGGAGCTCCTGTGCTCTCAGGGCTCCGCTCTCACCCCATTGCCATGAGTCAGCCCCCCAAAAGTGCTGTGTGCCTTTCCTGCCGGGCACCCAGCCAGGGTCAGCACCTCCAGCAGGAAGAGGGATGTCATCTTCCCTTCCGCAGGGGAAAGCTGAGCTCTCACTCCATCAGCACGGCCGGGGTTTGATCACACCGGCTCACCAGGGCTCGGTCACTCCCGGTCACCGGGGCTCGGTCACTCCCGGTCGCCGGGGCTCGGTCACTCCCGGTCGCCGGGGCTCGGTCACTCCGGTCACCGGGGCATGTGCCGAGGCTGGATGCTGTTCCCAGCCAGGAGCAGGGCTCCAGGGAGCCGGGCCCTACCTGAGCCCGCCGCAGGTGCTGATGCTCGCTGCCGAGCCGGGGTGTCCCCGCACGCGGCCCTGGTAGAAGCAGTGATCCTGCCGAGAGAGAGGGCGGAGGTGTGGGGGCCGCACCGGCGTGCTGGGGCCACACCGGGGTGGGAAAGCTGCTGCCCCCGAGCCAGCCCGTACCTGGGTGTCCGGCTTCTCCGTGATCTCCGAGCCGTCGGCCGAGTAGTGCGTCTCGGTGTAGTGCTGCCCCAGCAGGGCCCTGCAGGTGGGCACGGGGCGTCAGCTTTGGGGCGAGCACGCCGGGGCTGTGACCCCTGGGCAGGTTGGGCAAGGAGGGAATAAAGTGCTCCGGGCTGAGGCTCAGCTCGCCGGTGCGGTGACACCAGGCCTTGGAGAAGGGATGCTCACGGCAAGGGTGGGATGCAAACCCCCCAGGCCACCCCACGGAGCCCACCTGCGCTCACCTGTTCTTCTCCAGCCACAGGAGGTACTCCCTGCCTTCGGCACGGACGCTGTACAGGACGTGGCCTGGGTAGGTGCTCTGTGTGGAAGAGAGGTGCCGCCAGAGACGCGCCGTCAGCAGGAGCGAGAGCTGCCCCACCGAGGTCCCCTGGCCCCGTCCTGCCCGGAGAGGGGACGGGGCCCGCGTGTGCCCCGCTGCGGGGCCGGGAGCCGGGCTGCTCGCCCCGGGGGCGCCCAGCAAAGACACCGGAAATCAGAAAAGAAGGAAGAAAGCTTGTGGGCAATAGCGCAGATCCCCGGCACATCCTGAGATGAAGAACGGGTCACCCGCAAGGAGACAGAGTCAGCAAAGCCTGGTTTCCCGTGTCTGACACATGGCTGCAGATGGCCGTGCCAGGGACTGAGGTTTCCTACTCATCAGTCACAGAGCTCCTCTTTTGGGATCTGAGTTCAGCACTTACTCACCGGCTGAACCACAAAGATCCCTGTGGCACTTATCAGTAGAGACTTCTCCCTCCCTGACTGATCTAACACAACACCTCACATTTAGGGAACAACCTTCCCCCGCTCCCAGCGGCCTCTCAGAGCAGATTTTAGTGCCACTGTGACCCAGATCCCCCTGGCTGGTGGGAGGGAGTCAGGGTGGCTGTGGCTCAGCCAGCTGAGCCCCAAACCCTGAGGATGGAGACGTTCCTACAGGAAAAGTGCTTCCCTCTGGGGTATCTTGTGATCTCCTCCTCCAGAGGCCCCACCCCACTGGGGTCACTGGGAGACACTGATGGTCCCGTGTCAGGCTGTGCCCTTGCACAAGGGACCTGTGACCTCTCCTGAGGGCACATCCTCCTCTCCTGGGGGCACATCCACCTCTCCTGTGGGCACATCCACCTCTCCTGTGGGCACGTCCTCCTCTCCTGAGGGCACATCCTCCTCTCCAGAGGGCACATCCACCTCTCCTGTGGGCATGTCCTCCTCTCCTGAGGGCACATCCTCCTCTCCTGAGGGCACATCCTCAGCCCTTGCAGAATCCAGGTGTGGAGAGAGCTGAGCCAAAGGCAAAGCAAACCCTTCCCATGGGGCCACGAGCATTCCCCAGGGATGAGGTGTGCTGCCTCTCCCTGGGGAGGATGACAGCAGCACTGTGGCTCAGCGCTCCCGGGGGCATGACCGGCACCCTGCAGGAGCCAGGCCGAGCGGAAAGCCCTGCTGACTCAGCGCCAGCGGGGCCAGGTGAGAGGCTTTGCCTGTCACTCAGCTGCCCCCGATTCTCCCTGGTTTGCAGCTCCAGGCCGGCTTGCCAGCACGCTTGCGGGTCCCTGGAAAATTCTTCTCTCATGAACAGCGTCTCCCGCCTGTCCCGACCCGTGTCCGCCAACAAAGCCATCCTTTGTTATTGTTGGCAGCGCCGAGGCCAGAAGAGGTCTCAAGGAATGGCAGGAAAGCGCTTGGAAGGGGGCGCTGGGTCAGGGAGCCTCTCTCGGAGACGACCGCAGGGCAAGTTTAAAATAAAAAGTCCTGATAAAGCTGCTCTGAATCACCCCCTTCCTCATTAGCATGGGCTGTGCGAGGGCTCCAGATGGGAAGGCTTTGGGAGCAGCCCTGCGAGCCCGTGGCCGTGCTGAGCCAGCACAGCAGAGCCACAGCCAGGGCTCAGGGAGAGGAGGGGTTTCTTCCAGCTGGTCTCTAAGAGACCCAGAGAGCCTGCGGAGGACAGGACATCCCGTCCCACCCCAGCTCAGGGTGCTTCTTCCCTGGGTGGGAAGGGGCAACAGGCCTCGCAGTAGGGCTGGGGCTCACTCCTCCCCATCCCTTTCCATGAAGAACCCAGGTTTGCCACGCTCCCTGCTGAGCTGGTGGGAAGGCTGGCATCCAGGAGATCCTGCGCTGCAGGACCCAGGGCTCCGCCCTGTCTGCAGGGATGAACTTCTGGATTCGAGCAAAGCCAGGGCGTAGCTGGTCTGCTTCAGCCCTCAGCTGGCAGCGGGCTCTGCTGGACCAACCCCAGGTATCCCGGTCACTCCGACCCCAGAACCAGCTCCTGGTGGCCCGTGCCCATCCCAGCTACAGGAGGAGCCAGCACAGAGAACACCCATCTCTGTCTCAGAGGGCCCTGGTGGTGGTCAGACCTCGCCGAGAACTTCTTCCCCACCCAGCCGACCAGGAGAGCAAATCTAACCTCTCTGCCGGAGGGAAAAAAAAAGGGCTTGGAAGGCAGGAGACTTCCTACCCTCAGCAAGGCAGGTTTGGGATGTCCAAGGACCACCCAAGCCAAGACCAAACCCAGGTGCCACCCGCCAGACAGCCGCAGGGCGCACAGCTCACGGCAGAGGCCGTCTCCAGAGGGATCCCGAGGTGGGCGAGCTCCCCGTTCCGGGGGGATCGGGGCGGAGCCGCCCTGTGCACACCCGGCACAGATGGCGTCTCTAAATAGCCTGGGGAATGTTTATCTCGTGGACAAGTTTCGGTTTCTAGAGCAGGGAAAACAGATGCTTTCGGGGAGTGTTTTTGAAGCTAGCTTATCAGGAAGGGTTTGAATCACAGAGGAACGTGCTGCATGGCACTGGGGAATACGTATCCCCAGTCCCTCCATCCCTCCAGGCACTAAAACCGCCGCTTTTGGGGTCTAGAAAAGGAATAAAAAAAACCCCTGGCTGAATTTCACTATAAGGCAAGGAGGAAAGTATCCTTGAGGTCAAGGCATCCTACGGGCGTCAACACCAAGCACTCCTAACCCCTGACTCAAACCCCACTCCTTCCCCCAAATTGCCAGGTTTCCCAAGAAAAACAGCACTGGCTTCCTTTCATGTGGATTTCTGCAACTTTCTGATTCTTATTTCTCTGTCCCAAAGGACAGAAAAACCCCAACTTCAGCAAACACAGCTAGAAAAGTGCTTACAGCTCCACGAGGCTTTGCAAACCCCTCCTTAAGGAAAGACCAGATGTCACAAGATCACTGCAAGGCTGCGAGAGGTGGCACCGCTGGGTCGTGTCTCCAGAGAAAGCACTGGAGAAAGCAGCCCCTCTCTCCAAGAGTGCACCCTGCTGTCTGCAGGTCCTAATTAGACCCAAAACAGCCCGTAAAGGCTGATCTGATCAACTGCTTCAACATCTCCATCCTCTGGGGTGAAAGCAAGGCAAGGAAGTGGTCATTCTTTTGGTGCAGGGCTGAGGGAGTCTGGCCAAATTGTTGGTCAAGGGGTCCAGCTCTGAGCCTGGTGGTGGGACAAGATCCCTGCAACCCCCCGGGCAGATTCCCTGGAAAGCAGCGAGGGCGGCTGTGCCGAGCTGTGACTCACCGGAGGCGCGGAGAGGTCCCTCTTCCCCCGGGGCCCCGGCAGCTCCCGCGGCAGCACCGTCTCGTACCTCTCCACATGGGGCAGCTGCTCCTCCAGCCCGGCAGCGGAGCCTGGGAAAAGCCAAAGGGCTTTGAGACAGATGCCCAGGAACAACCGAGTCACAGAACGTCCTGAGCTGGAAGGGTCCCACAGGATCATGGATGCAGCTCCTGGCCCTGCACAGACCCCCCAACAACCCCACCCAGGGCATCCCTGGCAGCGCTGCCCAAACGCTCCTGGAGCTCTGGCAGCCTCGGGGCCGTGCCCATTCCCTGGGGAGCCTGGGCAGTGCCCAGCACCCTCTGGGGGAAGCACCTTTCCCTGATCCCCACCCTAAACACTTCCCTTCCCGTCCCACTCGGCCTCACGCCGCTCCCTCGGGTCTGAAGCCGGGGAAATGGGAGCAGCCAACGAGAAGGTGCAGGGATGAGCCGCAGGAGCAAGTCCCGAAATACCTGCTGGGAACGCAAGTCCCTGACGGGCTCCCGGGAGCTGCAGCCCCCCAGCCCGGCGCCCACAGAGCACTCAGCGTCACCTGCGAGCGAGCAAGTCCCTCTGGGGCTGGAAACCCCCGCCGAGCCCCAGGTGCAGCAGTGCAGAGGGGGGTTTTCCAGCTCCCCATGGTGATGCCACCGCGTGTGACTCGGCGTCTGGCGGCTGTGGGGGCTGTTTGGGAGAGCGGCTGGTGCCTGGGTGGCTCAGCCCCCTCCCAGCCTTCCTTGGATGTCGGAGCGGAGAATTTCTGCCATAAACCCTTTGCTTTTCCCGGGAGCCCCAAAAGCCGGGTTCGGACGGCTCTGGGTGCTCGGTCTGGGGGTGCCCACGGCTCTCGCCCGCGGCTGGGAGCCAGATGAGTCACGGGCGACCTCACCGGCTCACTGACGGGCGACCCCCGGCTCGCCGCGGGCCGCCGGTGGCGACCGTCCTCTCTCCTTCCCGAGGTGCCCGCACGGCCCGGCTGGGCGGGGAGGCACCGGGAGCATCCCGGTGAGAGCGAGCCTGGCCCCGCGCGTCCCTTCTCCATCATCCTCCCCCTAGGGCGGCGAGGACAGAGGTGCCCCCGGCACGCCGGGACTTTCCCCCGAGAGCCGCGGCGGGAAAGCAAAGCATCCCCATCCCGCGGCGCCCGCGTCCCGGTGCCTCCATCGCTGCCCGCGCCGGGGTCCCGCCGCACG
>VZRR01000970.1:0-59806 GCA_013398015.1 Oreocharis arfaki
GGGGGGGGGGCATAATTTGTTTTTTCTGGGGTTTGTTTGCCTGTCTGCATTTAATTTATAGTGACCCACTACTGAGTTCTGTTCCTGTCCCCATATTTCAGGGCAGCTAGCTCTTCACACACTGTGTATATGTGCATGCATGTACCAGAAATGGTCACTTTTTCCTCTCACAGAAAAAGTCAAGCATTGCCAAAGAGCCATGGATGTAGCTTACAAATAATTTCTATCAAAGTGCAGTAGCTGCCGATACTGTATCAGTATATTTTCTCAGAGGGAACTTCTTTCTGTTTTCAAATCATCTGCGTCCCTTTGAAGAGCAGAGTCCTTGAGGGAACTGGATTTGTGTTCAAATATTTTCTCTGCTGAAATGAGATCTCTCCAGAGGTTTTGGTTGCTGTTTTGAGCTATTTTTATGTCTTGCTTTCACCACCCTGCCAGAAAGTTTGCAGTACTGTTAAGCTGTAGATTCAGTTGCTATAGGGATAATGCTTTGATTTAAATAGAAACAGAAATATGCAGCATTAATCTCTACATTCTGGTGAGCAACAGAGCACAACTGCTGTGTTTTAACAAAACAAAGGGGAGGTACTTGAATAATAAAATGAAGAATATAATTTTCAAGGGACAATAGTATCTCCTATTATTTTATTTATGGCACAAAACCACAGAAAATAGAAAATTACATATAACAAGATTGTCTGAGGTGTTATGGCTACTTCTTGTTGGTGAAGTAAGAAAAAAGTGTATCTTGTGTGCTGTTTGAACAGAACATCAGACAAAATTGAGCTGATTCAGTCTGCTAAATGCAATCACTTAGTGTCACTTCAGACACCCCTGGGCAGACATTTGGCCATCAGCTGCTGCTTCGGAAGAGCTTGGGACTTGAATTAGTTTTCTATCATTTCTCCAAGCCTCATGTGGATTTCTCAGTACTCTATAGCTTTCAAAGAGCAATAGCCACTCAGGTTTTGGAAATTAAATCATACCCCGTACATGTGGGGTGCCCCATAAAAGCAGCTGCTGTAGTCTTGTTGTTGGGCTAGATTCAATTAAAATAAGTTTGCAGTGCAAGGACAGAATCAATCTGTAACACGAGGACATGCTTTCATATTCTGTAGGGGAAAAGACATTTAGCTGTTTAATTGTTTTGGTTGAAACTATGCAAGTGTCTGTTTTGGGGGGTGAATTTGCAATCTAAAAATTTTTATCCAATTTGCCTTGTTTAATGAGACACTTTTGCAGCATTCCATGGTTCTCTTTGTTTAAATACAGTTGATTCTCTTCCAATCTTATTTTCTTCAGGCTCCATTTTTACCTCCTAGCCTGAAGATAGACTGGTTTTTGTTAATGCTCTTGTTTTCCACTGAGTGAATTTAAAACCACTCTTATTTAGAGATCTCCTCCTTCACTCAGCATCTTTCAGTTCCGCTTCAAAACAAATTCAAAAACTACATCCAGAAATCCCCGGTGGACTGGGCAGCCCGATATTCATATTCATGCCAATATGAATTTGAGATGTCCTGCACTATCTGAGAGTCTTATATGGCTTTGAGAAATGTTTCATTTCCTCCTGGAAAAGTCGTTGGAGGTCAGACAAGATACCCTAGGGAGTTTCAGATGTCACTAAACATCTGCCTAATCTCAGTTGGTCTAACTAATTAGATAAATTAATTAAGCCTCTGATCTCTATTGAGTATATATACCCATCTTACATATAGAATCCCAAATTCAAGTGTCAGAATGTGCAGACCCGAACACCTCCTTTTCTGCTATAAGATTACTTGATTTGACACCACATTTACATAACTGTGGGAAATTCCATATTTCTTAGCATTGAGAATGACATTTTAAACAACATATTTTCTGTATTTAATAGAAGAATGTGTTTTGTTTAATTTAGGATCTAAGTAAACTTTCCAACTCTTCACAAATCCTTGCGGGCCTTTAATTATTTCCTTATAAAGTTCAAGAAATGCTTCTAGTTTGATCGGGATTTTGTGTAGTAAAGAACAGACACATTTCTTGCATAATTTATGTGTAAGATTACTTTTCATTAATTTTTTTTAATGTTGCTTGAATTTAAAAAAAAAAATTGGGGTTTGGTTCATAATCAACAGTAACATAAATTTGTCCTTGCTTATGTAAAAACTGTGTTATTTGTTCGAGAGCTGATTTTGGCTCTGGTAAGGGACTTCAGACCTGAAAAACCGTTCTATGAATTCTGTGTGACACTGTTAAGCATTTGACAAGACACAAACAAGAAAAAGGCATTAAATTAAACCATCCTTGATCTTCCTAAATACAAATATGCCAGAACTTGAAGTGGCATTTGAATTTCCAAAATTTAAAGTGAGTTTCTTTTGCTTCCTGAGCTGGCTGACTTTGCCTTGTACATACTCTGAAGTGCATCCTATTAAGAGTCCTTTGCAAAACTAGAAGATTCAAGATTATACAGGTTTTTTTCAGACACACTGTCAAAGTTGTATTTGAAAGCCATTCTATCATTTCCCACCTAAAAATATGCTTTAAAAAAAAAAAAAAGACATTTTGGCAGTTGCTCTTGAGATACTGGCATCTCAGGTATAGAAGAATTAATTTGATCTGTGTTCTTCAAAGAGCCTGAAAATAGGAAAGTACCTTGCAGTGACATTATCTCCTAACACACATAAACTTACAGTGTGTCCAGGTGAGCTAAATATGTAGGATCCTATCACAGGCAGTGGAGATCCAGGTCTTTCCAGTTGTCTAAACACTGGCATTCTAATGGCACAGACTTTTCTGGTCTTCATAGGAGCACAGAAGAGGAGCACTCCAGAGGAGCACAAGTCTTCTACAGTTCTTCTGTCTTATCTGCTGGCTCACATATGTCTCAGATGCACCATGGATCAGAAGGCAAATATCATCAGTCTGTGTTGAGGCAGTTGAATGCAGGACTTTATCATTAGGGCCATGCACATGTTAGTTTGTGGGATGGATAGTGCTCCAGTTCCTGAGACTCTTTCCACTGGATCATCACTGATGTGAGCTCAGGCAGTTACTCGAGGATCCCATTGCCTAACTTGAGCATTCAGTGGTCTCCATCAGAAACTTGTCTCCCTGGCCAAAAGCTGCCACTCTCATATACCTCCAGGGCAACTGGAAGCCAGCTGGGCACCTGATGTAACATAAAATTAACTGTCTTGATCTCAGAATGAATCTCACCTCTTACACCTAAAGAAATACAAGAAACATCTGGATGATGCTCTTAGTCATACAATTCGCTTTTAAGTAGCTCTGCAAGGAGCAGGGAGTTGAACTCAAAGACCCCTATGAGTCTCTTCCAACTGGAGGTATTTTGTGTTTCTGAACGGGTCTTTAAATCTCTGAGACTCAAGTCACTAGTGGAAGTTATTGGGCTCTCCTGGTCTGGAAAAATGAGCAACCAAAATCAAGAAGATATAGAGAAAACTAGACCAGCATGGCAGACTGCATGATGGAAAAGATTTGAAACATTGCCTTTTCCTTTATCTCTTTAAAGATTAGGAAATTTTGGATCTAAGCTTCTCAACACCAGTCCAACTTGCTTAGGTGTGTTAGACAGACTTCATTTGTTGATAGACCATTGCCACTGTAAGCCAGCGAATATGTTCAGCTCTGTGAAAATAATTTTCAATTAATTTTAAAACCTGCTTTCTGTTATGTTATAAAAGACAAGAATAAAAGACATTTAAATGGGCATATGCAGTCACAAGCCAGGGAAAAGGGAAGAACCCTCATGTATGATGCCCAAGAGCAGCAGCGGCAGCTCTGGCAGCCTCCCTCGCAGCACAAGGGGCACTGCTGTTTGCACTCAGGGAGTTAAATCACTTCCCCTTCTCAGTATCTTTCATGCATCAAAGCATAACACTTACAGCTGAGACAGAAAGCATTCTGAGGCTGAGTTTGATGAATTGAGGTGCTTTTGCTTCTGCAAGGTCCTCTCCTCTTTCCCCCTTCATTCCAAACAGCTGTTTATCACTCTGAAGGGTTTGTTGGCTGTGCTTTGTTTACATGTTGTCTGATCGGAAGGTTTGGTGAAACAGCAGTTTCACAGGCTCCTCATTATGTTTTACCCAGGAACAGTGGCCAAATTAACGGAGGATATGTAGCTCAGTCAATACAAAGAAAAATTCTAGAGTTTGCACAAAACAAAAAACCAAACAAACCAGAACCAATCAAAACCCAATCAAAATACGTGAGTTTTCCTTCTTAGCCTTGAGAAAGAAATCTTCCAAGGAAAAATCCCTAAGTGTTTTTATTCAGGGGAATAATTTTTTAATCGTAAAGTGATACTAAATGCTAGAATACAAATAGGTCTAATATATTTAATTTTAGCTATTTAGTAAGGAGGGCATTTTAAACATTAATGCCAAGTGTATTCTGTATTTAACAATTTCTATAGAATTCATACTAATTTTTAATTTCTGGGTTATTGTGAATTTTTTGGGTTTGTTCCCCAGCCTGGATGAAAGAAAGGCATAAAGAGTAGGAGACATAAACAAGCCCAATGATTCAGTCTGTTTAGAAAATTTACTTATAGTATAGATTTACAATCATAGATATATGAAACCCAGATTGCCACATCTTTCATGGTCAGATCCTCTGTCCTCTTTTCCATCAAGTGCTTCAAAAAACCTACATCTGATATGCCAGTTATAAGAATTTAGAAAATTAATAATGACTAAGTGATAGGCAATTGCTGACAGACTCCTGTTAGTAGCTAAAATTTGGAACTGTTAGCAATTCCTTTATGCTGGTTTTATTTATATGACTCTTTTTTGCTGCTTACCTTTCCCTTTTAATGTCCGCTTTAACTCCTACTTTATAAAGCCAAGGCCTTTTGGAGTTACTTGTAGAGCAAAGCACACACACAAAAGCTGCAAGCCTCTTTTAAATTTTTTCTTTACGGATGTTAATATTGTAATGTTAGTATTCAAAATAAATTGTTTCCTATTAAGTACATTTTTCGTTTATAATAAAACAAACATACCAAAAAGTTAGATGAAGAACTTGGTTACTACTCTTTTTTGTTAACCATTTTGGATCAGGTTATTGAATATAGGTATCCGAACTTCAAAGTCTTGGTTAGATTGCGACTGAAAGGTTGAGTCCTTTTGATAATACTGTTGCATTCTTTCCTTTCACTTACCCTCCATAGCTGTGACTGCCTCACTGGATGGAAAGGTGCATTTTGCACAGAAACTGTGTCAGTGTGTGAACCTGAGCATGATCCTCCACATCTGTGTCAGCAAGGCAGTACCTGTGTGCCACTGCCTGATGGCTACACATGTCACTGTCCTCTTGGAACAACTGGTACCTACTGTGAACAAGGTATGTCAAATGCACAGTACATTGTACACACAGTTATGTGATGTGAAACCACAGCATTTTTCAATATATTCATTGTGACGTAGAGACACAAAGCACAAGACAGATTTAAGAAAGTTGTGCTCCTTTCTGTTAGAAAAAGTAAAGCTATGAATTGTTAGATATTGTTTCGTTACTCTGCTTATTTTAAATGCCATTTTTTCCCTCCATTTTTTTGAATCATTCAACCAAGTTCACAGGCTTGATCTCTCAGACACCAAGGGGACAGGAAGCACTGCAGAGCAATGTTATAGTGCTTAGATCAATTCCCAAGCTCACCATAATGGAGTATGATGGGAAATACGCTTGAGATCTCAGTAGTGGTGCAGAAGAGGGAAGCATCTAGGACTTTATCCAATTTCTACTGATTCTGATGGAGAGGTTCCTGTTGAGATCACAGGCTATTGGGTAGGGATGCACTGATAATGATGACAAAAGATGCAAACATCACTGTAAAAATCTGCAAGTGATTATTCTCCCCAGCTTTCTTTCAACACATCACCCTCTAAATATGTCCTCAGTTTGCAGGTTTTGCATTTCTTACCCTCATGAAAAGGAATCCTCTGTCTGTTTTCTTCTCTGAGAGATTGCACAAATGAATATTCAACAATGTGGATACACAGGTGCTGCAAAGCTCAGGGACTTTTCCTGCAAGCTCCCAAAGTGCTTCTGTGTGTAAGGAAGTGTCATACAGTACCCTCTATTCCACAGCTCTCAGATTCATGTTAATTTTGTACAAGCTTATGTCTTCCTCTTGAGAAGCTTTCTGTATAACTTTTGGAGAACTGTAGTTACTGTTAAATAGCCGCCTTTCCAAACTGTCTGTCAAGGTCCAGACTCTCGTGTTGTATGAGTTTGAAGTGCAAAACTGACAAGCTGAACTGCATTTGACCTGATTTGCAGTCCTCACCCTATAGATGGATAGTTCTAAAATCCCATTACACGTGGAATTGGTAAGCTCGAATGAAAAAGAATATAGCTTCTGGAAAGTTACTGTTGAATTCCTTATTCCATGTAAAAATGTGCTTGCTTTATTGCCTCTGCTGCAACAGCTGTTCAAGGCTCTTTACATGAACTTTCAATTTTGAATTCTCATTTCAAGTGAGGTTTTCAAAAATAATGCCATCTGGATTCAGGATACTGATCATCAGGACATGTGCTATATATAAAGCAGGTAGTTAATCAGGTAAACACTCCTGTGTTCTGGTTTCAGAATACATTTGGATCTTCTAATGATGGCCACATTATCAGTACAAAACTTATATTGGAGCAAGAGAAAATTGTATTTCTTACAGATTGTCTTCCTTTTAGTAATTCTTCACCTGGTGAACACATTAGAGGGTTCCTCTCTGCTTTATTTAAAAGCTTTCTTTTTATGAATAGGTACTATGGATCCTGACCAAACTCTTTGCCCTGTATTTCACCTTACTGTGTGGCAGAATAATGAATTATCATGAGATTTTTCAAAGAGCAGTTTGCACTTTTAGTGGATGGCAAATTGCTAAAAAACAGCTGCTTATCAAGATAGAATATCTCATCTCTGGATTAATGGTGGTTATTGGAGCCAAAAGAAAAAGAGACAGAGAGCAATGAACAGCCCAAGGGACTGGGAGAAAACAAAGGGTAATTAAAGGATGAAGACTAATGGATGTACAAGAAAGAAGGAAAAAAAATGTGAGAAGAAGACAGAAGAGATTTATGAGGCAAAAAAACCCACAGAGTAGAATAACAAAGGGTAAGAACAAATAGGGTTTTACCAGACAATAACAACTGGTAAAGACAGTACAACAGTATGGTTTGCAGAGGAACAGGTCAGGTGAAGTGAATAAATGGGGCAATAGGGGTAGAACCACAATAATAAACAAGAGTATTCTAAACACAATTATTCAGGGTAGTCAGGCATAAACTGTCAATAATCATGCACTAACTTGTTTGGCAAACACTAAAAATGTTTGAGGTTCCCTATTAACTATGTGCATGAGAGGTGAGAGCATATGAGCAGATGAGGACGATGCTGCCATTAACTGTGATGTGTCTGGCTTGGAGCATCAGCTCAAGCCACCAAGGATGCGGCGACTGTCAGCACAGAGATAGGGTACATTATAGTTAAGTCTTAGGTGCCAGAGCTCCACTAACGAGTGTTCACTAGTTGGAAAACTAAGTTAGAACATGACTAATCACAGGGAGAGAAAGATCGGGTTAAAAACATAGTTTGCATGACACTTGTGGCCTGAGACTCACAGTGCTTACTTGATTATCTCACAAGGACCATTACCAAAATATAAATACTGAGCAATATTCTCATGAGGTTGCAGTAAGATGTGTGTTATTTCATGTGTTTTAAAGGAAATAGAAGAAATCAACCCACTTGACAAAGAGAGGGTAGTAGTTTCTATTACTCTGCATTTCTCATAGGCTGTACACAACCAATTCATATTCAGGAAGTAGTACAGTGATATATTGAAGTCTGAAATGCTGAGAACAAATTTTTCGTTGTATATTTCAACCTGACAAAGCAAGTACCAGGACTTGCTTTTCTCAGAGAAAGACCAAGACACAGCACCCTGGTGACTGACCAATAGGAAGATGCCTGTGAAATTTAAGACCAGCTTTGGGAAGGCAAACATCCATAAGGAGCACTAGGAAAGAAGGACAGAGTTGTAAATTAGGGCCCAAGGAACAAAGCCTTGTCATACAAGGCAGAGTAATACATTTGTTCAAGAACAACTTAAAACTCCACTTCTTGGGTGCACTGTGTTGTCCAAACCCAGTAACACTCATAAAACAGGATGCTTCTTCAAGAGTGTTGGGTTTCTAAAGGTAACAATAAAAACAAACAAAATAAATTATTAATTTGTACTTCCAGAAACAAAAGTGATTGTAGAGAAATGGAAGGGAAATGGAAGATGTATGCAGGAGTCTTTTTCACTTGGTGTTAACATTGCCATTTGGACTCAAACCACTTCCAAGACTGTTTGTGACACGTGAAGCAGTAAATAATGCTGCTCCACTGGTTTGAAAATGCCACAGCTGTGACAGTAACACAGCTAAGCCAGCCCAGTTCCTGAAGTGCATCAATGGCAGCCAAACATTGCCATGATCTGGCACAGTCTCAATTCTTAGTTAGCACTCCCATAACCACAAGGACTAGGAATATGGGAAAGTAGCTTATCTAGGGATTTTTTAAAAGTAGTTGTGTTTTCCATGACACCAAAATATGATGTTAAAAAAATCTTCTGGTCATTTGACTTAAAATTTGGAACAGAAGTACCAGACAATTCTAACTTGTCCGCTGATTAAGAAGTGAAGCTTCAGCCTGGAGCAACATATCGTTTAGTTATTTCAATAACACACACTATTCAAAACCAGCAAGAGTTTCCAGTAATTTGCCTGGGGAGTCTCCTGCATGGCTTTGCATGCCAAATTCCAGCTTATTCCACTTATGCCAGTGAATACCTTTGTAATTAGATCTCTCAAAGGGTTTTTAAAGAGGGAGAAGTCTCTAAGGACCTGTTTTTTTCAGTTTCCCTGCAAGTTTATAATAGACCTGTTGGTTTCACTGTGATAATTACTGTGAGAAACAGTGGCCAAGATCAAATGTCAAGGATGATTCTTCCTGAGAAAGAAGGAACAGTGTAAAATCGTTTTGCTGCAGGTAGATTGATTATACAGGACATTTCTACATATGTAATCACAATATCTTTTTCATAACTAGTAATTATTAAGGGATGTAAACATTAAAATGACAGACATTCTCCGTAATTACCGTCTGCAGGTATATTCTAATCTCTACTAAATTTTGTCTTAGAAGTTTATTTCTCACATAAGAACTGTGTCCCTGTGTGAGGCCAGAAAACCTGTCTTCAGTAGTGGCCAATAATGGAGGTTTAGAGAAAAAATTAACACAGCAACTATATACAACATCTCCCTGAAGCACTCTTAGCATCTAAACATTTATGGCTTACCTTTTCTTTTAATTTTTTTTCTTTCAGTTTACCTTAATGGATTAAATCAAGTCTCTAATCTTGTCATAAACTGTATCACCAAAGGCAATGAAAAACTGGAACAAAAATAGATTTTAAGTCAATGAAGTTCCTCTGTCATTCCATTACACATTGAGATAGATTCACACATAAGATAGAGTTTCTATAGGTACTAAGCATATTTATTTCCCAGATAATTTTGTAGAAGAATGAAGAATACCTGCAATTTCAGATTAGTTAATTGTGAGATAACAGAGACTGATAATGTTCTTATTTAAGAGAACAGCAATGTAATATTTGAAAGGTTCTATAGATGGCAGTATTGGAGAACACTTGCCTGTGGTGAAAATAACAGGCTTTTCGTCACAGTATTTCTATGAATTTTAAATTATTCAGCAATTTTCTTTAGTAGGAATATTTTGTGCCACATACATTCATAAAACCTATTACAATGATTTTTCTTGACTTCAAGGGATGATAACAAAATGCTACTGCCTTTTTCACAAAGAAACAAGTTAATAGATTTCTTCAACTGTATATTAGTCTCTGAATTCCATAGCTACAAGTACTTCCCATCAATGTACACCTCCTGAAGAACTGAAAGAAAATGTAAAGAGTTTTCATTGTTCTGTCCTTGGTTTAATGAGATACTTGTCAGGCAATAAAGCCATTTCCTTGATGAACAAAGGGCAAGCAACTTCTTGAGCCATGTTTATTCAGCTCAAGTCAATTTTCTAGATATTATTTTGATGTCAAATTCCATTATTCTGATATAAAAGTACAGAAAATTTTTTAAAATACCTGATAAACTGACAGAACCCCCCCCAACTTTTGAAATAATTTTTACTATAACTATTTTTTACTTTCTACATAGTACAGAATGTTACTTGACATATTTTGACTACTATTGTAAGATAAATTAATTCACAGTATGATTTGTCTCAACTTTTACATGACAAGACACCTTATATACACAGTCAAGCACACATACATGTACACATATGTTGGGTTTACCTGACAATGCACTTAGACTTGCACAGTCCATTCCATAGTTATCATTTGGAAACTTTTGTTTCTATATTTAACCATAATGACAATTGATTATTAACTTGAGTCACAGTGACTATTGTCACTATTGTCTTTTAGTCATTTAAGCAATGCCAATCCCATCAAGCTTTGCTACCATTGATATATTTTGAAAACTTGTGGCAACATGAGAAAATCATTCATGCGCTATAAGGATAAAATGTGTTGTCTAAACTTTACCTGAAAAGCAATCTAAGCTTTCAGGTTTATCATTTACAGTAAACTTAAAATTCATGGCAGGCACAAGGGAACACACATTTGTAGTATTTATCTGTATAAATTAAAACACCAAGAAGAATAAAATGAGTTGCCTACTTAAATTCATCGTATATGAATACAAGTGGGAGTCATGTATGATAAAATGAAGGAGATGATAATACCCTCACACCAGGTCAGCCACGTCATCATGGAATGTGATGTTCCAAAATAAATTCAATCATCTACTTACCATTCCCTTCCAGTCACTCAACTGAGTAAGAGCAAGATACAGCCAGCTAACCAGCACCTAGCAGGATGACTCTGAAATTACTTAGACTTCCTCTATGAGCATGAATGATTTGTTGGAAATGTGCTTGCCACCTCGCTTTGTGAAGTGTTCTGAGTTAGGTAGGTAGGTAGTTAGCTAATGGTGGGAACTAGTTTTAAAGGTAAAGCACCTAGATTTAAGTGTCTAAATGTGAGTTCAATATATAAGTTCCTATTATGAGTTTAAAGATTTGAGAGCATTTCTCAGCCCATAGGGATGGGGCTGGTGTCTGGTCTCAAAGACAGCTTTGCTGAGGAGCCCCAGCAGGAATTTCCTCCTGCATTGCTTGAGGAGCAGCTTTAAATACCCCTTGATCCTGTGCTGAACTACACTGCAGCAGCATCAAGATCCACTTGATCAGAACCCTGACTCACAGGCTGATTTGCAGGCTTGACCTTAACACCTGCCTCATCACTGTGGAACTGATGTTTCACTTGCCCGAGCTCAGCTATCAGGTGTGGGGACTTGGGAGGCTTGATCAGGCTTTACCAAGTGAAAAAATGAGCCAGACATGGCTTTTTCTATGTCTTTTGTTATTAGGTCCTCACTCCTTTGAGCAGTGACTCACATTCCCTTTCCCCTTCTTGTGGGAAGCTGGAACAGATTGCCCAGAGAGGCTGCAGAGTCTGTCACTGCAGATATTCAAGAACTGCCTGGACACGATCCTGTGCAATGTGCTCTAGGACGACCCTGCATGAGCAGAGAGGTTGGACTAGCTGATCCACTGCGGTCCCTTCTGACCATGCTGTGATTCTATGTAGCATCATCAGATACAAGTATTCAGCTTAGAAAACTGAGCCATTAATCAGATACGGAACAGAAGTACTTGTTTAAATGCCTGTTGTACTTACAGTGCATCCCGCGGTGCCAAGCGTTCTAGTGAGCAATGCAGCAGTTACACAGCGCAGGTCCTACCAGTTTAGCTAATAGGATCAGCAAAGGCATCCACTTACCTCATTTGTTTTAGCAAAGAGTTTCTCAGGAGTAAGCATATGTAACACAGGTGTTGTCTTGTGCGAATTTAGCTGAACTGCTTATTTTCTTAGGTGAAAAAAGTTGGCTGCCAAGAAAACAGCATTAGAGTACCTCAGCCTCTGATGTGTTAGTTTTGTATATGCATGCCATAGAAGCAAATTGAAAAGCCTAAATTGTCGTATTCTTCACCTTAAAACTTCATCTGTCTATAGGAGCAATTTTGCAAAAATGAAATTTCATACTGCTCACCTCTGTGCACTGTGGAAAAGTGAATGCACTCAGTTTTGGGTTATGGGTGCACATATGGGTTCCATGCACTCATCAAGTCAGATTTTTTCCATGCATATAATCAGTACTTGCAGGATCTACAGATCATTTACAAGAAAATTGTAAGTCATTGTAGTACTTCCTGTAGTTACTCCTGCTGCATTGTGGCAAAAATATGTTACTTTCTGACACTAGTAAAATATATTTATTGGGAATAAGCCTACTCTTTAAGGATAATGAAAACAAAATATTTGCATCTTAGAAGTTTCAGAATGAAGTATATTAAATAGAGTATTGTATTTGATATCTATAAATAAGGATAATACCTCCTTACTAAAGAATCTGACATCTGTTGCTGAAGCTGTGGGTCTTATTTTTTAATACTCTATCTGTGATACGAAACCATGGATTTAATTCTTTCTCTGAGTGATACTATAAAATCACCTTTTATCCTTGTTCTCTTTCTCTGCTTCAAGGCTTTTTATCATAGCAATCTTCCTTTCATATCACTCCCACTGGCAAGCAACGTAGCATTTCAATCCTGCTGATTTTGCTCTCACACTAGTCATTGTCCAGGCTTCCTCCATAAGCAGCAAAGAATGAACTACATTGACAAAGAAAACTGAGTCTGCCATAGAGACTTTCAGATACCTCATTACACGCTTTGCCTAAGGCAACCTTTTAAGCAGCAGCATATTTTCATGTAAGATTGACCACTGTGGCACAGTTCCTCCACATATAAGTCTCACTGTGAAAAAATCTGCTAAGAGGAGGCTGAATTACATATGATGCATGAAGAGAAATTGTCTATGCACAAAATGAATTATTATTACTGATTGATTTTTAAATATGAAGATATCAGTAAAGGGATTCTATCTTTAACTACTAATGGAGAGCTTTGTCTTACCTACTGAAAAAAATGCATATGGAATAATAAGTATTACTCTGTCTTTTGCACCTGATAGTGTTTATAAGTCTTTGTGAGGCAAAGTACATCACCAAATCTATTTAGCAAGTTTTTTTACTATTTATCTTCCAGGGTAATTGCTATTCTGAAAACTACTTTTTTTTCTGTCAACATTTAAGTACAGATGCCAGGAGCTTCACATTTTTGACACTATGTAATACATTACTACAGACACTGCCTAGCCTTGATAGCATGCATAACAATTATTATGATACTTAGGATGGGAGTGATTTGAGAATATGTACATAGATTGAACAACAGCTCATCAAAAGCCTGATTCTGATCATTCAACCATTTAATAAATCCATTGTAATTGATATTCCAGTGATTAAAACTTTTAGGCTTACTGAGATTTTGTGCCATCAAATCCATGTACCTTCCTCAGAAATATTATCTGTAATCTGCTGGGGAGAATTAATAAAAAGGTCAGCTGTGCAGTTACTGCCCATCCAAGAGGCATCATCAGGTCAGGCTTTGCTGATAACAGGTGAGAGATGTGGATCCTCTATAGTGATGCATCTGCTTGCTGGACACAGTCCATCAGGGACACCTTGAACCTTGTTCTGAGGGAGGTGGTGTGACAGAAAAACCACAGCAGCTTGCAGCATGCTGGCTGTATTCCAGCCTAATAACTGAGGCCCATCTGTGACAGGCAGTACAAGGTGCAAGTGGGTGGTGAGTGAGTTCACCAGCAGATGCTGTGCAGAAAACTTGAGTGTGGAAAGGCAGCAAAAGGTATCTCAGAATGCACTTCAAGGACATCCTGAAGGTATATTTGACTGAGAGCAAGTTACTATAAAACTATGAAATTGGGAGGACCAAAATGAGGAAAGATGCTGTCCCCTTGAAAAGGGAAAGCTGGGAAACTGAGAAGTGAGGAGGGAACACTTACAACTCAGGCATTAATACTGCTATTTAACTAAATAGTAAAAAGGGTTTATCACACACAGGTCTAAATACACCCTGCACATCTAAGTAGCTTGATTTATTCCAGTGAACCCACAAATACAGTAAACTAACAACTACAAGATAATGAATTACCTAATAACTAACACGATTAAAGAGATTATTTACAAGAGTATGCAGTTACGGGACAAGGGGGAATTGCTTCAGGCTGAAACAGAGTAGGTCGAGATTAGATATTAGGAAAAAAATCTTTGAGACTGGTGAGGCGCTGGAACAGGTTGCCCAGAGAAGTTGTAGATGCCCCACCCCTGAAAGTGCTCAAGACCAGGTTGGATGGAGCCCTGAGTAAGCTGATCCAGGGGAAGGTGTCCCTGGCACAGGAGTTGGACCTAGATGATCTTCAAGGCCCCTTGCAAGCCAAATCATTCTGTGATTCTTTGATTCTGTGATAATTATATCTCAAATATGAAATGTTGTTACAGGGGAAAAAACTGGAAATGGTTTCAAGTCACATGAACAGTATAGAAAAGTGTAATAATTTATCAGTTGGCTGGAGGCAGTTGAACCAGCCTGATTTTGTAGGGGTATATGAACAATCAGCATTGAGAGAAGAGGTAAGACGTAATGATTAAGTTGCATGGAGTTCAAAAGTGTACATTGTATCTTCACTGCAATTGTGTGTGTTCTCTTTCACTATAAGATAGGATGATTTGAGTTATAAAACATCTCAGTATGACTATCTTAAAAACAAATTTCAGCAACAATTAATGAACACTTCCCACTTAAAAGGTACATTCTTATGACACACAAAGCAGCTCATTACAAATACTCCACTAGGATTTTCCACTGTATGGTGAGGAAATAAATGTTTGTTTTGACTCTTGCAACAGTATTTTGCATTTCAATTTTTAAACAATGTGAAATTTACACTTATACGTATTTGAAAATGAATGCTAACAAGATCACGTTTATTTTGCATTAGAACTGCAGCCTTGATTGTTGAGGAAAATAAGTCACACAGAAAACAATGGCACAGATTTGCTATTATCTAAGTTTTATTTTGTATCTAGGCTATTTTTATTCTGTGGAAAGGGAAGAATTGGAAGTATTATGTACAGCATTTAAGTACTATACAAAATTATTGTTCCGTAATAATTCAGTCCTCTCAAAATATCTTTCAGAAGACATTTTCTCTTGTATTTTTCAGATATTTCCATTAGTGATCCATCCTTCAGAAATAATGAATCATCATGGATGTCATTTGCACCCTTTTATATCCGGCATAAGACCCATATTAAACTGCAGTTCCAGCCTCTCTCTCCAGATGGCATCCTGTTCTACACTGCACAGCGTTTGGGCACTCAGTCAGGTAAGGGGATGCAGCTTGCTGCTGTCATACAGCCGGGTACTTTGGTGAAAAAGAAAGGCAGTACATTGGCGTGATTCAGGCATTCAGTCTCTGTAACTCCTTGCCCTTGCTGGCTGGGTTTTACCATGGAATCATAGAATGTTAGGGGATTGAAAGGGACCTTAAAGGTCATCTAATCCCAAGTCCCCTGTCATGGGCAAGGACACTTTCCACCAGCCCAGGTTGCTCAAGGCCTTATCCAACTTAGCCTTGAACACTGCCAGGGCTGGGGCATCAACAACCTCCCTGAGCAACCTGTGCCAGTGTCTCACCACACTCTAAAATATGTCTTCCTAATATCTAACCTAAATTTCCTCTCTTTTACTCATCTTGTAGTTCCTGGCAAAGTCCTTCTCTGGCTTCCTTGTAGCCCACTCCAGATCCTGGAAAGTTGCTGTAAGGTCCCCATACAGCCTTCTCTTCTCCAGGCTGAACAGCCCCAACTTTCTAAGCCTGTCTTTGTAGGAGAGGTTCTCCAGTTCTCTTGCCAACGTTATGGCCTTCCTCTGGACTTCCTCCAATAATTTCATGGCCTTCTTATGCTGGGGACACCAGAACTGTATTGTACAGTTGTTTGGAACTGTGAATAATCAAGTTCATGAGAAAAAAACCATGCAAAATCAAAGCTTTAGATTAGTCCAAAGCCAGCAAGTACATAACGAACTTATTTAATGGTTCAGGAAAGCACTTCCTCCTGAAAAGTGACCACAGCCAGCTTTTTAAAAGCTACACTAAGATTTGGGGGGCTGGCCCAGTGTTTTAAATGACCAAAACCGAAGCAATATAAAAACTGATCAAACAAGTTAAGTGAAAGTAAACAGAGCGATTTAGGCTTCTCAGAAGTGTAGCTTTTTAGTATATAATGTTGAAAAGTGTGCTGGTGCAGCATGTAAAACATTCAAGTTCTGCATTTCCGAGATATGCAGAGTGCTGACAAATAGATCTAAATAAAATATTTATGGAAGTATTTTAAATTTTACTAAGTTAACATTCCTAAAACTTCATGTCAAGAAAACATACTTTGATGGTGTAAGTACATCCTAAAATGTAGTCTTTAAGGTGTACATTTTTTGTAATTACTTTATTAACATACTCAATTGCATTTACATGGTGACTTGCACATTTCTAAACAGAAGCATTATGTGTCATCTGTAACATCATCTTAGGCAAAAAAATATTAGCTATTGATCATGTATTTTTACATTGCTTTGTTCAAAGTCTAAATCTCTGAGATGTTTCGAGAAACACACTCAGGCACAAATTCATATAATCACACGTATTCCCAATGTACCAGCACCTTACTCTATACACAGATGTTTCAACGGGTTGATAATGCACCATACGCTGCAAACAGGTGCCTCCTGTTTGCCTCACTCTAATTGCAACCACATACAGAGAAGAAGCTTCAAAGAAAAATATATAGAGCATCTGCAATAAAAATACATGTATTAGAAAAGAGGTCTGTCTTCTACAATGAATCCTTTATAATTCTATCACTTACAGGCCAAATTCTGAGATTCTTGGTGAATAGTTCTCTCCTGCATAAACTAAAGCATTACATGGGCCATGAAAAACAGAAGAGAGAAAAAAAGGATCTCTCTCAAAAAGAATAGTCAGAGGTCATGGAAGCAGCTAGCATATAATGAAATTGAATACCTCTTTGGAAGCATCAAAGAGAGTGCTAAGTATGTTTAACTTCGGCCAGGAGTGGTTTAGTCCAAGCACGCCTTCATTCTATTGCCATTCCTGAGTGTTAAGTTTGCACAGGAAGAAATATTTTCTTTCAATGTCTTCCTAGAATCATAGCAATTCCATTTCAAAATAAAATTCATCTTATACAGAGTAATTTATTTACAAATTTCTCACTTCCACTTTCACTGACCTCAAGTTTTGAAAGATTTAGGAAAAGCTAATCGTCTGGCTTTTTATATTTGCTTTCATATAATCCTGTCAAATCCAGGCAGAATCAGACTGATGAAAGACTCAGAAGTAGCAGCCAGAAGATGAGATAGAGCTTTCTGTTGAGGATTAGTTTAGAAAGCATTTTAAATAAAGCTTCTTCTTCTACACAGTTATATAAGGTTTAATAAATTAATTGCTGAAATCACTGGATTTTGTTTCTAAAATTCCTTTGTAATAGGAAATAATTAGAATTTTTTTTCCTCATTAGGCAATGCTGGTTTTTTAAAAGAAATGAGCAGACTAGGAAGCTAATTTAGCAATGATACTGAGTAACACAGTTATGTATCAGCTTGGTTTTTCACCCATGTAAACACTACTCTGGGACATTTTCTTCAGGGGCATGTCCCATCAAATAATCCTCCCATCATTAAAAAATAAAATCACATCTTTAGTGGGTAAAGACAAAAACATGAGACTTCTGTTGAAATGTTTTCTTCCAGCTTTGTTCTTTCCAAAGAACAGTACAGAACTTTCTAGAAAGGGCAAGTCTCCTTACTTTAAAGTTGATCAGCTGGTTCCAGCTTCTGTTCCTCTAAAAATACCACTACTCCACTACACACATTTAAAAACCTCGCAAATTGGCATAAAATGGAAAACATCCTTTGAAACTGTTAGCATAATTTCCTATAATTGCCAGTCATCCATTCTGTTGCTTTGTCACTTCCTTCTGAATGTGCATCGTGACTTGAAGTCTGGTACTACCGATTTCTGCAGGCCCTAAGAAAATAATTTCCAAAGGCTGGCAAAATTTATGTAGCTAGAAATATTAATAATAAGTTGGGGATAAAACCCAACCTAACAAATGAGTTGAACTCAGAAACGTGAAGATAGAATTACAAGGGGACTTTTTTCCCCTCTTTGACTATGTGCTCTATGCACTGCTTCTGGGCAAGGTCTCCTACAAACCTTACAGGACTCACGTGGAGTCCAGCACACTGTCTGCAGAAGGCCAGCTCACTTCACATTTTCTCAAGGGCAGTGTATCCTATTTTTACCAATGAAAGATGAGATCCCTAATGATTAAACAGCCTTTAATTCAGACTAGGCTTGCTGGATGCCCACCAAGTGCTTGAACAATGTATATAATTCAGTCCATTTACACAGCAACCACTCAGTATACTTGGGGGTCTTGGCACTCTGGATAAAAGGCAGTTTAGAAGGAGCCTTGCTTTTTTGTTGAGTCATAACATTACTGAAGCTTTACATTTGTTAGCAAAAGTGGAATATGCTGCAGACTGCCTGTATTATTCCAGAGTTCAGGCCAGGGTGATGGAAAGGTTTGCTCCCCAAAGAGATGAGAAAGAACAGTCATGGTAGGTGACTAAGAATGAAGTCAAGTTAATAAACAGAATGGGATGACTCATGCTAAATTTAACACTCAACATTTGCAACAGCAGTTCTCTGTCTCTCTTTAGCCAGATTATGTTACCCACCGGGTTTGAAAAACCTGAAAACTTTAACTCCTGATATTTAAGGCATTTCATTTTATAAATCTATAACATGAAAATTAGAGAATACCAGTACAAGTGCATGATGTCGGCATGATTTTCTAAAACATTGCTTATGATGAAAACTGAATCATGGAACTGGACTAAAATCTTTTGGAAATATTCATTATTTCTAGAATACCCAAAAGGCAGGAGTATTGTTTTCCTAATCAGAAAGAAACTGATTATCCACCCACTTTTAAAACAAGAACTTGAGTAGTTAACTCTTTTCTCTTTGCAGCTGTATTTCCTTAGCTGACAGGGACATCATTTCTGCTTTGTTACTAGTTTTGGAATCATTTGTATGACTAACTCAGCAGTGTCGGAAGCAGAACTGCCAGCCAGCTGTGTGACAGAACAGACATCCCCACTGTCTTGAAATCTGTTGCATACGAAGTGTTATTGTTACCCATTTGCCACTGGCAAGCAAACCAAAAAAGTTTGGCAAATTGAGTCTGCTCAAGGTAGGTGGCTCTTCCAGCTGCCAAAATGTGCCAGGGTGACAGTGGTGACTAAAAGAAGCACAGAAAATTTCTTCACAAAAAAGAAACACATTTTGGCAAGGTGAGGCTAAGTAGTCTAACCTACAAATAGATAACTGCCCACCCTGTGTATATGCATGGGCATCATGGTCTGTAGGGTTGCTCTGGATCCCAGCTATGCCCTTCCTGCTATGGGATGGTGCTCCAAACTGAAGCTGGACTCTACCTATTGACATACTGATTTTTCACATGGTTTGAGAAATATACAGGCTTGGCTTGACACCAGTTTTCAGTCTTGCATGAGCTGTGAGATGGAACTCCATACATGGAGCAGAATAAATTATAATCATCCATGAAAGCATATCCATGGGTAGCTCCTTTAAGTGTGCATTAGGGGCACCCGCTATGGTCATTCCCAGGTAAAAGATTGAGTTACTACAGCTGCAGCAAGCTCCTTTACCTTGTCAGCCAACTGGTACCTAACTGCATGCAGGCACTCAGACAAGGGCAAAGACAAGATTAAGGTTAACAAACTTAAAGGAAGGCAGTTTCAAACATGTTGACATATTACCAGCTAGCAATTAATAGCAGAAGCTGCAGAAGGGTGGGAATAAGGCTAATCTCTTCTCTGTTCTTCGTTCCCTCATTCTATCCATTTATAGCTCTTCATCTTCCCTGTTTTCTCTCCTTGGCCTTGGCCTTATTCTGGCTGCTGGAAATGCTCAGGAGGCATGTGACTTAAAACTACTGTTAAGTTAGGTTTCCTTTCAGATGGACACCACAGTGCATCACTTTCCTTGGCCACAGATTATATCCATTCAGCTGGAGGCTGATAGGGCTATTTCAACCCCTTCTAGACAAGAAAACTTCTGCTCCTGGAAGAATATGTAAGGGGTGACAGTAAGAGTATGTAAGAGGATGTGGTTCAGGTCCATGGAAAATCATGCAGGAGAGCAGGATGAGAGGAAAACTGTGAAGAACAAAATGAAATAAAAAAAGAATGAAAGCAATGCAAACTCAGCTCAGCAAGGCAGGAAGGAGCAGTGAGCAGATACCTCTTGGAGCTATCATGGTTACAGGATGCACCATGCCAACACGAGGCAGTAATACTGCTCAAGACACAGGCACTTCATTAGGGTGGCTTAACAAGGTCAGCTGAGAGTAAAGATGAGCCCACAGCAGAACCTACAGTAAGAGGTTTCATTAACTGGGAATGATTCCCATAAATGTTACTACTTATAAGAATAAAAGGCTCAAATGTTTGCTCTGCCACCAAGATAGTGCCAATGATCAGTAACAACTTCTCAATAAAATGGTGGAAGGAGCATGGAGGAAATGCTACTCAATACCACAGCGATAGAAACTGGCATTCTGGACTTGAGCTAGACAAAAGAAGGGTGAGGTAAAAGCAACAGAGGGCACAGACTTCAAACATACATCCAGAGGTGCTGTCTCAGGGCTCCAAAACAACTAAAGGGACCAAGACTGTAGGTGTTCAGTAACCAGGAAACCACAGTGTAGGGCTCCTGAGACACGTAAGCTGCAGAAGCTGCTGAGGCACTGAGCTCATCAAAGCCTCTGTCCCCAGCTTAGCACAGAGGCTTCTGCTCAGTAACACAAGATGAGACAAAAGACGAACAACACATAGCTTAAAAGAATCTAGACCTTCAGTAGTTCCAGGAACTAATCAGTGAGTTTCGAGCACACAAGGAGCCTTCAGAGACACTTGCATCTATCACTGGGACCCTGATAATAGCAGCAAAAAAGTCAATGCCACTGACTACAAGACTGCACCCACTACTTCGAAAGTTACTTAAAAATATGTTCTGGAAGCTCCTTTGGCCATACAAACCAGTGGGAAAATCTTCTTAATTTGCAGTGGGGTGTAGGAAAAACCTCAGGTACTCTTTTAACAGGTATCACAGAATCACACAGAATCACCAGGCTGGAAGAGACCTTCAAGATCACTGAGTCCAACCCATGCCCTAACACCACCTCAACTAAACCATCTCACTGAGTACCACATCCAATCTTTTCTTAAACACATCCAGGCATGGTGACTCCACCACCTCCCTGTGCAGATGATTCCAGTACTTTACTCTTTCAGTAAAAATCTTTTTCTTAACATCCAACCTAAATTTCTCTTGATGCAGCTTAAGACTGTGTCCTCTTGTTCTGTCAGTTGTTGCCCGGAAAAAGAGACCAACCCCCACCTGACTACAACCACCTTTCAGGTAGTTGTAGAGAGAGATAAGGTCACCTCTGAGTCTTCTTTTCTCCAGGTAATAAAGGCCTTGCCTTACACACACACACCAGAGCACAAGGGTAGACTTAAGTCACTGTGGAGAAGACACCTTGAAACAGAAATGTTAAAAATACCATCCAGGATGCCCTCCCAGCTCATAGTGTGTCAGCCTGAGACCCTCTGACATTGTATTCAGCCCTCCTAGTAATTACCTCTGTATTAGGCATATTTGGTAGTGGAGGCAGTAAATGCAGAGATCTTTGCCCACCACAGTTGTGTAAATTGAATATTATCACATTTTTTACTCTGATGAGGCTTCTGGCCTGAATATGACACCTCCAAGTAGAGTGGAGTATTCCTAGAATGCATTTCCAACTGTACAAAGTTTTGACAAATTATGATGTACATGAGTTTCCTATGGTAACATAGAAATATGAAGAATTGATACCGCTTGAGCATGATCCCTGCTTAGGATGAGGGTATACAGAGACACCTGCATGCCCAGATAAAGACTGAACATGAAAAGGGCATTGTCACCATTTGGAAGACTTTAAAATTTGACTTTAAAGTCAAATTGTAACCAATTTGTTGAAGAGACTTACATACTTTTTCATAGTAGTAGCAAGCTGAAAAATTTTGTGATGCACTCAGAATTCATCATAAGTCATAAAGAAGATACTATTACAGATAATCCAGATCTCACAGTAGCAGTTGGATGTACTTATAGGAGACTTTTCACGAACTCCCAGTTTTAGGAACTGACAGCTCAAGACACAGGGCTGCCTAGGCTTCTGGGAATTCTGACATCCAATATGGGAGCAGGTGAGACTTGTGCACATAATAAAAACATGAAAATAAAGTTACGAAGAAAAATTCACACCTGCTTTGGAGTTCTGGCTTCTAATATGGAATAAAGACAATCTACTCTGAGGCAGAGCAACTTTGACCTTCAAAGTCACTTGGTGAAAACCCTGAACTAGGATTTGCAGGTAGAAGTGCTGTTTTATCTCCAGAACAGGTCCTTCCTAAAGGTAATACCTGCTACAAACTCCCTTCCCTTGAGAAGAAAACAATCTTTTAGCATTTGGGCTATAAAAAACCACTTTTTGTTTTAGTGAAACAGGGAATATGACAGGGGCAGGAAGGTGCATCAGAACAGAACTGAATGCTGTTAATAATTTTGTGCAACACCCAGAGTCTTGACATGTTGCAGTTTCAAGGCTCAGCTAAGCTGCAGCAGTCTAACTCTAAAGAAGATTCAACCTTACTGAGACAGATTGCCTTACAGTTCCTTCCATCCAAGGAAGGGCTGGGCAAAGACTTGTACGCACAACAAAAGAACAACTGTGAGTGCCTACCTCAGGAGTCTCTGCTTTTTTTGTGACACGACTGATGGAGATGAATAGCCCATATTAGATGAGATGCTAATCTGAGAAGCCAGAAGCAAAGTTTTGTGTCCTATATGTAGATTGTATTTTCAAGAAGGTAGGGACCAGCTATACTGTCTAGTGCCAGAAAAACTAAGGATATCATCTCCTTCATGCTTAACAAAAGTAAACTTCCTCAGAAAGGTCTTTGGCCACAGGTTATATGAGACAGGTCTGAACAATGATCAGACTCAAACAGTGAAACACCACCCTGCCTCATGATCTCCTACACCAAGACTGCTGAGAAGAGAAAATCAGTGGCAAGAATGCCATCTGTTTAAACTGGTGATACAATTCCTATGATGATGTTGGCCTGTACAGGCTCCAGCTGTGCAACCTGGCCCTCAGAGACAGGGCAGATGGAGACCCCTTGTTGATAATGTTACTGATTGCTAAAATGAAAAGGATCAAAGACAAGCCCATCATTTCACTTCACTTGGACACCGAACACACAGCACTTTTGCATGACAGTTGTAAGATGTTTTCAGCCAGTTGTCCCTAGTAGTACCTATGATATGACAAACTTCATGGAGAAATATTGACTGCACCCTAGGATCAACTTTCAGATCCTAAAATTTATCTCAACACTCTGTTGTTCTTGCCAAAGACTAAAATGGCAAGTCATCTGTGAAAAGAGAGGGTCTAACCAGAGGAGTAAGAAAGTATCTCAAGAACCTCAGGGACAGTTGGAATTGGGAAGTGTAATTTTTTTGTTCACAAGTAACAGAAGAAGTTACTCCAATTTGAAGTCAGGCTTAAAATTCGTGCCAGAACAGAGTACTCAGCGATAACCTCTTTACACAGTAGACAGAAGATTCAGTAACACAGATTTGCTCTTGCGTTAAGACTAAGTAAGATTCCAAAACAGACAGATCATTGTCAAATGTGCAAAGCTACCAAAACCCTTCCCTGCAGGCCAGGAACTCTTGATTACAGGTCAGATGCATCAGCAGCCCTGGTCAGATGTTTTCCTTCTTCCTAGACAGCAAAATATGAGTACTTGTGTCCTTACCCAAGTCTGCATGTCTGGGTAGGAGAGGGGATCAAAGGCTGACATAGAGGTAGTTCAGAAACTTTTCCTCATGTTCCTTTCTTACCCTAGGATTGAGGGCCTTCTAAAAGAAATAGACAAGCAGGTTATGTACATTGCTGAAACAAAGCAAGATGAGTGCACTCAAACTATGCACTGAAATATCAAGCACACTTAAAGCCACATCACTAAGCAGGAGAAATCACAAGTGAAGGAAATGATACTAATTTTCCAAAAAAAAAAAAGAAACAAGCAAGGTCCTTGAAAAGAATACTAAATACAGGGAAGTAAACCAGATAATCACAAATTGAACTAGCAAGCTAAAAGGAAGTGCTCTGCCATCATCCTCAGAGTTGAAAGGAGGAAGAGCTTTTTTCTTGTTCCTTTCATGGGTATCTGGAGCAGGGAAGGTGAGGCCAGCCACTAATATAACTGAAACATCTCCACCTTGCCTAAATGGCAACCTGAACATCTCTTGAATAGGCAGGTATAATTTTAGCAACTTTCACAAGCCTCCAGTAAATTAAGCCGTTCAATTTCACTACAGGCAATGTAATTCAAGGATTAGAAATACTCAAAAATTAAACACACATGAGAGCAAACTTCATCATTCTGCTGATAGGTCCACCCTTAGGAATGTTGATCCTTTAAAGAAGCTGGACTTGTAACTATTAGGAAAGCTTGCATTCAAATTTAACAAATATATATACCAGTTTGATTGATGCCTATTATTTCCAAAAGTAATATACAAAAGTTAAATTGCACAGGCAAACCTCAAAAAATTTGAGAAGATAACTTTAATTTGCAGACTTTTCTGCTGTCCTCTTCTGCTTCCCTGTCACCTTCCCCTATTAGGCTCTATTGCTGCTCTTACAAACTTTTCCAGTTCCCATTTCCTAACCTTTCCCAGCTTTTCTCCTTCATGCTTGAAAGTAGTTTGAAGTGTTACTCTCCTTTTACACTGACTGTAAGGCCAGAAATCCTGATGGTACAAGAGGAGATAACTCCCTTCTAATACTTCCTGTCATGAAGGCCTCCAGAAGAACAACGCAATAAAAAGGGTATCTGTTCCTACAGATGTCAGATTATTAACCCCAAAACATCCTTGTTGTGAAAAGGAGCTTTCAGGGAAAGCAGAGTATGTCTGGTGCAGACAAACCTGTTCATTAAACTGACAAATCCATAAAGCCTTTATTTAGCATATTGAAATTATTTCTGCCTTTGTAACTTGGCCAAAACGTTATTCTTTTCCAGAGGAACATCAATTCATATTTCCAGGATGCCAAAGTGATCCTGTTTCCTCCTACCTCATGTATCTAGTCTCTGCATAAAAACAGAGCTTTTCAGAAGGTTGGGCTTTTTACTTTGAGGCAAATATGAGCTCAGTTTCCAATAACGGGAAAAAAAAAATAGGCTAAGAGCAGCTCATCAGGGAACATTTCCCTTTGTGTGATTCAGATATGATGATGGTCCAAGGAAATACAGGCATGAAAGCATCAGAATTATGAGTATGTTGTTCTTCAAATTAAAGAATTTACAAATTAAAACTATTTTATACTGGTTTTTTACAGGTGACTTTCTATGTATATCATTAGTAAATGGATTTACACAGTTACGCTACAACCTTGGAGACAAAACAGTCATCCTACAGACCCTTCAGAAGGTCCATGCAAATGGAAATACATGGCACTCACTCAGTGCAGGAAGAGTTGGTAATGAAGGCTACCTGGACTTGGATGGCATCAACGTTACTCAAAAAGCTAGTCCTGGAATGAATGCACTAGACACACACACAGATTTTTTTGTTGGAGGGGTGTCCTCCTTAAACCTTGTTAATCCAATGGCAATAGAAAATGAACCCACAGGTTTCACTGGTTGTATTCGAGAAATTGTTATAAACAACAGGGAACTGAAGCTTACCGTGACTGACCCCAAAGGTGGAGCCAACATTGGTGACTGTGACGGAACAGATTGTGGTTACACTGTGTGCAAAAATAATGGAACGTGTCAAGTTGAAAACTCAGGCTTTTCTTGTTCTTGCCCAAGAGAGTGGACAGGGACCACATGTGAACAATCTATTCACTGTTCACAAAACATGTGTGGGTCTCACGCGCTCTGTATTCCTCAACCTTCTTCATTTTCATACACCTGTGTATGTGCACTAGGCTGGACAGGTAAATACTGTGATAACAAAATCCAATTTTATATAGCAAAGTTTGTTGGTAACTCCTACATTAAATACACAGATCCTTTCTATGGAAAAAGAGACCTCCAGTACAGCCGCCTTTCTTTAAATTTTACTACCAATCAAACTGAAGGCTTAATAGCATGGATGGGAAAAAGTGAAAATGAAGATGACGACTTCCTTGCCATTGGTCTTGCCAATGGAACTTTAAAAGTTGTGATTAATCTTGGAGAAAGAATCTCTGTTCCTCTAATGCACAGCAAATATTTTACCTGTTCTGTTGGAAGATGGCATTTCATTACTGTAGTTCAAAACCAAACTTGCATTAAGGTTTATCTTGATGAGGAACTAATCCTTTTTGAAGATATTGACCCACAAAGGAAATACACTGCTTTAAACTACGGTGGCATTTGCTACTTCGGTGGGTTTGAAATTGGCAGGAAAGTCAATACAGTCACTACAGGGCTTTTTCAGAAGGAATTCATTGGCAAAATTAAAGATGTTGTACTCTTCCAAGATTCTAAAAAGATTCAGCTAATGAAAGCAGAAGGGTACAACATTTATGATGGAAATTCTAGAAATTAATTGAAAAAAACTGTCCAAGACTCTTCTAAAAAATGATAAAATTCCTTTCCCTCCAGTTTATTGTGTTAGCTGGCAGTGTATGACTCAGCAACCAACATAAGAAAGCACATAATTAATAGCATATATAAAATACGATGAACTGTTTTACTCCTAGAATTATTTATACATACTCTTTAGCATTTACTTTAAAATAATAGGAAAGTCTGCAGATTTTTTTTCTTTATTGTGCTGGAAATAGTTTTGTAAACAAAGAGGTAGTGAAGCTTATAAAGCCAACCATCATTCAAGTGTTGTTTGTTGCTCTATGAGAACAGACAACTGTTACCTGTTTCTCCAACTCTTAAATTTTATTAGAATGTTTCTTTTATAATTTTATAATATTAAGGTCAAGTGTAAAAACTGAAATTGGTGGGGAAGAAAAGGTATACTTGAGGTGAAAAGCACATTTATTGCAGAGAATTTTTAAAAGTGTAACAGCTATAATTACTTGTTAAGCCCACAAAGACTAATTAGGTAATGAAGCTGTTCTCTCTCCTTTCTGAGTCTGTGTCCATCCTATATGTATATATGCAAAAGGGTAGAACTTATCCCTCTCTTAAGTCTGCTAAAATATTACACTTAAAGAATGATTTTAAGAGCAAAAAACATATTTAATTTTAGAGAGAGAAAACAGGTCTCCTGGTTTTCTCCAGCAGAGGTCTCCCCTATTTGACTACATGAAACCTTTTGGCTTTAACAATTTACAACTGGAATGTGGGAATGTGGCAGTCTGCCTAGAAGTAACTTTTATTCTTAAGAGCTTAAAAATTAAGTCCAAGAACTGTTTTGCTTTACCTATACCTTTCTGGCTTATATGCCCCTAAATGATATTTCTAAATTTTATGAGACAGAGGTTTTTGTCACAGTAAACCAAATTTCTGCAAATATATTTTTCATTAATTTATAATCTCAAAAGTAAATAGAGCTGTTCATACATAAATACAAAAATTCAATCCCTTCTCAAAAAGCTGTGTTGTATTCTGCTTTAGGAAGAAATTTTAAAAAAATTCAAATTCTGTTTTAATGTGCTTACACCAATGATGTATGATGGTATCTACATTTCTCATTTGACTGCAGGCTTAGTATATAAGTAAAATTATTAAATAAAAATAATAGTGATTGATTCCTGTCTTTTCCTTTTTCACTTTACTATTGCTCAAAAGCACATAATAAACCATCACCTCCTTGCATGGAAATTCTCTGAATGCAAGTCTTCAGCACGTCAGAAACAAACAACTATTTTGGGATGGAGAGGGAAGTGAGGATGGGGTGTGTGTTATGGAGCAAAGGCCATAAGCACCTAGAACTAGGTGACACAGGTTTTCTTCCACATTACCATACTTAGTGCATAGCAATGAAAGCACTGTCAAGTCAGTCACAGGTGACTTAAAGACAACTAAAGTGCATGGGAGCCACCCCAAGATGTTTTACTAAGCACTTGCAAACATCTTTGTGAGGTTCATTGTCTCTTCTTCAGCTGCTCTGACCCCTCAAGTGATCAGCCCGATGCAAAAGAGCTTCTCCACCTCTTCCCAAAAGGCAGATCATGAAGCCCACCTGGCATTTGAGCTGTCCCCAGGTTCTTCTCTTCCAGTTTCTCTAAGTAGGGCCTTTTATGGCCATGTGATGCTGGAGAAGGGAGCATATTTAAGGTTTATCCTGTTCTCTCTGGGGCTTCTGGTGTACTGCCAGTTCCTCAGCAGTCCACACTGCCTTTTGTGATCTGAGCAGTGATTCAGTGCAAAACAAGGAACAAGCAATCGGAGCACTTCCAGCTAACACAAATGTTGGAAGGAGAGTGACTGAAGGCAATGGAGAAGTAAAATCCTTTATTCCTGTAGTAGCAGGATTTATTCCCATTACACTAACTCACATCCTAGAACAAATCCTGGAGACTCTAGCTGTTTGTTAATTTAAACACTTAACAAAACTCTCCCTCAGGAGCTGTTTTACTGTGGCTCTCTTCAGGTTTTACATACACAAGGCAGGTAGCAAAGCACTCAGCAAACTTGAAAAATGTTTACATATTCTTTTAAACAAATTATTTCTGGTAGTTCTGGCAGAAAGCATTCCCATCCCTTCCATACAGACAGTTGCAATTTTCACTGCTTCCAGTTTATTTTCAAAGCAGAGATGGATGCACACGTGAGAGGCAGATCAGCAGTGGACTTGGAGTAGACTACTTTTGAATGGATCAAAAGAAAATCTTCACATGCAGAGCTGTCAATTTAAAACTTACTCCAAAAATAAGAACAATGCTTTGGTGCACTTCTGTGCCTACAAAACTCTGGTGTAAATATTTAAACAACAAAACACGTGTAATACTACCAGATATAGTCAATGGTACTACTGCTATACAGACCATGGAATTAATTTGGAAAAGACTAATTTTATTTTAAAGGTGTTTGAATATTTCTTTTAGTTACTGAGGATTTTTTTAATTAGTCTGCTCAACTATGAGCCTAAGACACATCACTTAATAAAAGTCTACCACCTCTTTTATTCAGTGCAAGATTTTTAATTTTAGCCAATTTGACTGTGAAGCTACTTGCAAGATATACAAGTAAAAATTTACCTTCAAATATATTCATAATTAAAACCAACAGTTAGGGTGTTGTTAAACTGGGAAGACCTTTCTGGAAAGAAGAGGCTTTTCTACAGCAAAGTGCAAAATGCTGTCAGCAGCATAGTAAGGTTGTGTATTCAAAGTGGAAAAACAAAATGCTGAAAACTGGAACAATAAACCTGTTTTTCTTTATACAGTGGAATATTTTTGTTGTTTCTGTCAGACTCAACAAGATGCCCAGTGTATTTTAGTAAGTATAAGAGCAGGTGATTTGTTTTCACATTTGCATGTTGTTTGGCATTGGTGGATGGCAGTCCACAAAATACGAAGTTACCAGAAGTCCCAAGGGTACAAACACTTCTGCCCTTCTCCCCCCTCTTTGTTCTCCAAAACTCAAAACAAGCCGAGCCATGAAGTGTACAACAAATGTGGCATTCTGTGACTCAGCCTTCTATATTCATTTAGCCTACAGTTTCACACCTATGAAATCAAACACACACAGTATGTGAGAAAGTTTTATCATTTTAGAATCAAAATATCCCTTAAAATATTTACATTTTACAGTAAAAAGGATAGCAAAACACAAAGTAATGTACAAGCTTAGGTATTCAAGTTTTTGAAGCATGGAAAATGGTGGGAGAAATGAATTTACTACTACAAATAATTTCCAAGAATTTAGGTTAGAAATGCTTTCTCATTAAAACAAGTGCAGTTTAAAGCAGTAACATTCGAGCAGCTCAGCCTTCCAATTTCTGGTCACAAACTGCTTCAGATGCTTAGGAAATACTTGAAATATAACGAAATATATTTGAGTTTTTTATTGTATTACTGAATAATTTAAAAAAAAAACCCGAACTCTTCACACCACCGAGCATATATGCTTTGTTGTAATGTGTGGATTCTGAGGCTTTGCTGCAGTCTTTAAAAACAGTGCAATTTAAAAACAAGGTTATTGTATGAAAACCACCTTTAAAATTATCAGAGCATCTTAAAACAGAAGAGAGCACAAATTACCAAAGGCAGCAACTATATTGCAGACTTGACTAATGCCAACTTCCTCAGCTAAGAAAATTCCTAAGCCTTTATTGCATATTAATAAAAGAAATCTTTAAAATTTTGAATATACAGCAATGTAAAATTTTTAAAAATATTAAACTCCTACTTCTAGCGATAGTTGGTATAATGAAAAAAAGGATGAGTATTGGTACATTGAGTGGTACCAAAACACAGACTTGTTTCTGCAAAACACCAACACGGAATAAAAAAGATGGCACAATCCTAGCAGGCTTTTTTTTTTTTTTTTGTCATACAAAGTTTTACGACATTACTCTAACAGTTTATTGAAATAGGATTTTAAAAGACTGCCTGCATCTTTTTACCTTTTGCTTTTAGTTCTGTCACTGTGGTCCCTATGTCTCTCTCTGTTCTTTTCACTTTCTCGTTCTCTATGCTTGTCTTTGCTTTTCTCCCTCTCCTTATCTTTTTCATGAGCCTGTTCATCACTTTTAGGCTTCTCTGTCTTTTTTTCTGGATTTCTAGTCTCTCTGGGGCTTTTTCCATCAGCAGCTCTATCAGTGTGTGGAGATCGCACTCTTTCTTTGTCTCTCTGTCCTTCCTCTCTACTCTTCCGCTCTCTCTCTTTTTCCTGGTTTCTGTCTCTGCGCCTGTTTCTTTCAGAATCTTGCTCCCAGTATTTTTCGTTGCTCCACTCTTTTTCATGTCTGTCTTTTTTTTGGTGATGGGTTTCACTGTAAAGTCTTTGTCGATCATTTTTGCCTCTACTAAACCCTCTCTCCAAATGCTGTTCTTCTCTGCCCCAAGGATCGCTGTGGCGTCTTTCTGGTCTCCTACTGTCTTTACTCTGAAAAAAATTTTCTGGTCCCATAAATCTTGATTGTTTGTGAGCCACTGGTAGCCCTTGTGCAATGGGTCCGGCATACTGTGGTGGCTGACCTGATAAATGAGCTACTGGTGGCCACGGCATCATTGGATTTTGAGGAAAACCAAAGCCAGGAGGAGGAAGAAGCGGAGGTGGTAAATGAGGAGGAAATCCAAACATAGGGTTGTTTTGTGGAGGGAAGTTATGAGGTGCAGGAGCCTGAAACTGAAATCCAGGTTGATTAGACTTCGGATGCTGAAAATTCTGCTGCGGAGGTCCAACAGATGAGAAGCTGCCACTTGCAATAGGGCTTGGGACTTTGGAAATAAATTCAGAACGAGAAGAGTTTTCAGTTTCAAAATGAGATGAAGTTGCGGCTGGTCCTCTTCTAAAAGAGTTCACTGTTTCAATGTTTTGCATCAGTGCATCTTCCTGTGAGTGTTTGGTATCTTCTGCTTGTGATGCAACTGTGTTATCTGCCTTAGCTGCAGCTCCACTGAACTGTGTTTCATTGGTTTGTGCATCACTTTGATACAGGTTTAAGCCCCCCTCTCCAGAAGGCTGTTTATTCTCTGGTTCTCCTTGATCATTTCCCGAAGCATTTTGTCGGTCTTCATTTCTGCTAACATCTCCGTCCTTGTTTTCTGAAGTATTAGTCTGCTGGCTTCGTCCAGCTGCCTGTCGTGGGTCTCTTTTAAGATTAATAAATGGTGGTGATTTAGAGCTATTAGGAGTGGTACCTTCAGCAGAGCCTACATTAACGTTGTTCTCATTGGGTTTTTTTCCTGAATTTGATAAGGAAGAAAAGCTGGAATTTGTGCTCCTTCTAACTTCCTGTGCAATACTATCCTTTTCCGGTAACTGTCGCTTTGGGTCATTTTCTTTACTTTCTTCAGTTTCTTTATTCTGTGACTGAGCAGACAAATTTGCTAAAAATGCTTCTGTGGAGACATCTGGAGGTTTTCCCTTAAGACTCAGCCCGATCAAAGAACCAGCACTTCTTGCAGAACTTGAGGTCCCTACAGCTGCTGCATCTACAGTTACAGCAGCATTAGTGGATTCCTGAGGATCATCCAAACCAGTCTTTGCTTCACTAACTTCAGCAGTTACATCAGCAACATCCATGGTTTCTTCTTTCAAGGTTGCCTGTTCATTTAATAAAGGTATGTCTTCACTAGGACCTGTTTCTGACTTGCTGTGCTCATACACTTGTCCTGTCGTACCCAACAGGCTTTGAAGAATATCATCTACTGGCAACGGTTTATTTGCCAGCTCCAGAGTAGAAGGCTGATTTTCCCATCCAACCAGGACTCCAGGAAGAAACCTGAGAGGCTTTGGTGGTTCATGTTTGGTACTTTCCACCAACGGTTCAATAACTGCTGGAGCATCGTCTGTATTAGATTGCTGTGGTTTATTTCTCTGCTTGTGTAGCACAGTTGTGAAGGAATTAAAAAAATTATTTTCCTCTTCTTCTTCTAGTGCCAAATCATGATGAGGGACTTCAGGTTTGCTTGGCTTGCTTTTCTTCTCTGGTGGCAAGCTACTCAAGGTACTTTCAGCAGCTTCATCTGCAAAACTACTGGTAACACTTGAAACAGCAGTAATCTGCCTCTTCATTTTCTGGCGAATTATCAGTCCCAGTAATAAATTTGGTCGATGTATTTCAATCCCTGTACAAAATTGTAACAGCAATTTATCATCTCTTTATATTTTGGTTAAGGTAATAATTTTAACAAAATTAACCCCCATACACTTACAATATCCTATTGAAAGTATTAATCTTACGATATTTGAAATTGTTCTGCTTGTGATGTTAAACATTAACAATACTGAAAATAATAAAAAGATGTATTTCCAATACTCAAATTATGACTTCAAGCATTGCAAATTAAAATTGTTTCAAGTACACTATAATTTCCAAATACAGAATACGGGACAATTATATAGGATATCTAATCTCCTCAGAAACAGCACAGAAGTTAAACATCATGTTAGTCTAACACAGACACAACATGGTAACAGTGGTAGCAAAGTAAACAGAACACTTGCAAACACAAAGTCTCCTTATCAATTTGTGTTAGACATACTTCTTCAAAGATTTACCAAGAGCAAATTTCAGAAACGTTTCCTTCATTCCAGGAAAGGCACTGTGTTTCAAGGCATACTATTACCTACCTCTTCACTATTTATTTTGTTCTGTATACTTGCAAAAAAATTACGAGTTGTAGCTCATTCTCACTTCATTTTGGCCCTGCCTATCTCAAAAAGAGAGATCATCCACAGGTTTTTATAACCAAGATAAATTGATGCAAAATAACTCAGGTGTAAGCAGAAAAACAGAGAGCCATTTCCAGACCTTTTCTTCCTTGCTCATCTATTGTTTTAAACTTTCAATGAATTTTTTGTAAGGAACTTTGGAATACTTGAGAAAAAAGATCAGTACATTTCAAATAATGAAAAATACTATTTTAAATTGAGAGTATCAATTTGGAACTCATGACTTCTACCATAGTCCACTTGTGTGTCTGAGTTTACTGACACGGAAACCTAAAAACCCACCTGTGTTAGAGAAAGAGGGTAGCAGACATAAAACAAGGTTGTACACACTAATTTCTTCATCTTTGAAATATCAGAATAATCTAGCAAGAGAAAATTAATGTCTTTTCAAGGAAACTAATATAATAGTACTATGGAAAACTCATTACATATTTGAACAAAACAGCTAACATTTCAAAATTTTATTTCCTCTTATATTTCTCTTGCCAACTTCTTTAAGTAGCATTATGATAATAAAGTTTCAAATTCCAAGCTGTACTTACCAGGCCCATCAAAAGGCACAAGATGATGAGGGACTTTATCTGAGGAACCTAAAGGTATGAGGTACAAATCTTTCACTTGCTTCATATTATTGGCTGCTACACCGTAACGTTTTCTACTGCTGAAATAGGCAAACAGTAACGCATAGGAGATCTGATCCTCTTCAGTTACTGGGGTAAAGCGAACCACACAGATTTCCTGTTTAGAAGAAAAGAAAGAAAAAGATGGTCAAGTATATTTTTCTGTGAAATGTTTTTTTTTTTTACTGACTGCTCTTTATTTAAAAGAACGATGCTGAGGAGAAAAAGCTACACCAAAAAGGCAGAGAACAACAGAGGAGACAGAAGGAGCTTAAACACGGCCAAAAAGAGTTCAGAACTACGTAAAACAAACAGAAAGCATTTAGTATGAAAAAATTAATTGAAGTGCGTGACAAAAGAGCCAATATTTTAACAGTCAGCTAAATAACAAGTTTTAAGGAAAGCTTGCCAGCTTCCAATGAATTATTCCACTCCCTACCCTTAACATTACTAGGAAGCTGCATTTTGTGTCTGTTGTGTCCAAGATATCCATTAATGATAGAGGAAGACCAGTCTTCAGATCCCAGAATTATGCCCAAAGTCCAGCTCAGGAGCTGATGCTGGAGCTGATGCTGTTTTATGGCTTTGATGCCTTAGGATTTTAGCTTTTATATTTTTCATAGCCTGTAATGCTTTAGTGTGTAAGTCTAAGACTCCGTATAGCCTGTTAGCTACTGTTCTCCCATTCTGGTCAGACAAAACAAATCATCCCTAGGCCTGAACTTCAAGGACCTACTGTCTCAGGCCCCGAAATATTTAAACAAAGCCTCTAAAGGGGGGGAACAAACTTGGGGTAATGACTTCATTACCTGAAATTATAATTAGAGAATTAACCCCGATAGGCAAATGGACCAAACTTATAAAAGTATGAAAACCTGTGACCCGGTTGTCCATTTTGGGTGTAGCCTTTCTGAAGGCTTTTGACTGCCCAAAGTGTACCTTGGAGGCTTTTCAATAAATACCCACTTTTATCCTCTTAATTTTGTCTAGCCTCTGTTTTTCAGGCAGCCCCATCAAGGCATCAGCTTAATGAACAGCCTAGAAGATTGGACATAAGACCCTCTGCAAAACTGAGATGGCACCTAAGCAGGGGCAGTGGTGGATATGCTGAAGGGCTAGTGGCCAGTCCGAGAGACCTCAGCAGGCTGAAAAAAACCAGGCTGACCTTTGTCGATGTCAGCAAAGGCAAAATGCAAAATCTTGCATTTGAGCTGGAGTAACCCCATGCACCAGGACTGGCTGGGGGACTGACAGGCTGGAAAACAGCTTGGCATAAAATGACGCGGGGGTCCTGGTGGACAAGCCGAGTAGGAACTGGTGAGGCGTCCATGCCAAGAAGGCCAACTGCAATCTGGGTGCCAGAATCAAAGCAGCCAGCAGACCAAGGGAAATGGCTAGCACTTGTGGGACAGCATCTGGAAAAGACTTCCTAGTTTTAAGTTTCCCAGCACAAGGACAACTGGCACACACACTGGAACAAGTCCAGCAAAGAGCCACTGAGATGGTTTTGCACAGTGTAACACTACTGAAAATGAAAGGGTAATACTTGAGATGTGAAGTGGTATCCAAACATTCATGACAAGTTACTGTGTCAAAGGAAGACAGGTATTCTCATGCAGCAAATGACAGTTTAAGGTTAGGTAGGAAGAAAATAAATGCCAGCAGTTGCCACTCATCCCATTCAACATAACCGTGAGATATTCCTAAAGTTCACATATTTCGCAAATGTTTCAGAGAGAGAAAAACCATCTTTACGATGACTAAGATGCATATTAAACAGCAAGTCTTTACTACATAAAATTCTTACCTTGGTCCCTGAAGCTTTGATTTTTTCTACATAATCCCAGACAGTGTGGGGAGATATTCTGCCACCTACTTGAATACTATCAGGTAAATCCTATGAGAAAGGACAACAGAAATGTGAATCCAACATAAATATTGTGGTAAATCCTTCATCCAGTATCTGTTTAATAAATTCAAAACATACTTAGTTCTTTTATTTCTTAAATTACAATTTAAAAATATCAGCAGAAGTTACAACAGAAGAGAAAATGTAAACTTTGGACGTTTAAGTGGAAAGTGCAAAGCCAATGATATGTACTAAACTAGTTGTCATTCAATATATTCATCTATACCTTGCTATAATGTATTCTTTCTGGTAACATTAACTGCAAACATAACTGTACTGTGCTCTGGAAACACTCAAGCTATCCCTAAGATCACATCACAGCAAGAGCTTCACACCTATGGATATAATAAACTTTCAACATCTTCATTATGAGGGGAAAACAAAACCTACATGTGCATGTATACACAGGTGTAAATTCTTCTTGGATACTATAGAGTTCCCTGCTCCCAAGCAAAAGAAACAGACATTCAGAAAAATATTTTTTTGAAATAAAGCAGAAGAGTTTTGAAAAGTGCATCATACTCATACAGCAATCCTTTAGTATTAAGGATTACTGTATGGTCTGCACTTCCCTGAAGATCTACAGCAAAGTAAAGACAATCTTAGTAATAGAAGACCTAAGCCCTTTTAATTAGAAAGCTGATGCATCCTGTGTAGCTGTCAAGAAGGAAAAGTGAGACTTAAAAGCTCTCTGATCCTTATTTTGTTACAGGAAGACAACCATTATAAGCAGTTGCATGCTTTTGTTGTCTCTCAGACACAGAGAGAACGCTACATAAACTTTTTTTTTTGGGACAATTTAGTCACAATGCAAGGTTAGGACCAGAACTGCCACCAGATAGGTAAAAAAAATAAACTCCATTACACAGGTTTCTGATATAGATGGGAAGATGAACCAGAGGTTCATGTAATGAATAATGCTTGACTTACAAGTATAGACCTTAACCTATGTCCTCCCACAAATACTTTATTCAGTACAATGATCACGCGTCACTGTCTTCCATCATTATACTACTATTAGCCTACAACATAAACAAGTTGGTAAAATTAATAAATAAATTGTTCATTCTTTGCAATAAATATAAATACCTCTGTTAAGTACTCAAAGGAGCCAGAAACTGGATAAGCCTTAATAACAAACTTTGCTACTGAAGGCATATTGATAAAGCCCTTCCAGATGAAATTCAGGCGTGCCAGAAACAGACTTTCACATTCCACAGTACCAGGTGTTTCTGACCTAAAAAAAAGACAAACAAAAACCCACTTGGTTTACAACATGATATATGATGCAAGACAGTGTAAATAATATTTTTTCTTTATCACCGAAATGCAGTATTATCAAGAATTTTCTTTTTCAGTTAAGCATACTTGAGGGTCAACAAAAAGAGACAGGCAGACAACCACGTTTCTCATCTTCCAGTGGAGTAGCTCTACGGTGCAGGAAGGACAGTCAAATAAGCAGCACATTAGTTCACTAATCTATCTTTTAAAAACAGAGGAGTTGTTTAGTCCGAGAATTATCAAATGCTACTGAAGAAAGCACAAACACATACAGGTGCTGCAGAGCCAGCAAGATCTTCCCCTGCCACAGGGAGAAGATGACAACACACTGCCTGCTGGCCTATACTGCTTTTCTATCTCCCACATTTTGTGCCACCACTGTCTGTCCACCACCTGAATGCCTGCGTCACCCGACTCTCTCCTTGTCCCACAAGCCGGCTCCTCATGTCTTCTCACCTATGCATCATTTCCACACCTCTTGTGAGTGCTTCCTCCCAATTCCACCTACACAAAACTGTTTTTTCCTCCCTTTGAAAAAAAGCCTCAGTTTTGTCAACAAAGCAGCTGAAAAAATTAATGGGATGACTTAAGTAATTTCACAGCAGAGTGCTTCTCAATCTGAGTGTCTCCTTATGAAAAAGATTACACATTTCAATATTTCCCAACGTTGCTATCAAAATATACTGTTAGTATACTAAACTATACTAATAGGCATGCTATTAGCAGTTTCAAGCTGCCCAGTAGTATCAGATATTGTGCTGTTACAGTAACAGGGTAACCTATGTTTATTTCTGTCTACACTGGAAATTACCTTGAATCTGCTGTAAGCTATTCAAAAACCAAAGTTCACTGTCCTTGGTAAAAGATCACACTGTCCTGATAAAGGCAAAATTTCAGCATGAATTCTGGTCAACTCAAAATAATTGGGAGTTGATTTTTTTACTAGAAAAGCCTCACTCAAACCAGAAAGAAACAGCCCCATTTCCTTATTGTTGAGTAGAAGAGTGTGGAAGAAAATGAAGACAGAGCTGACAGCAAATACAGCAAAACATCAAACAAGCTGCTGTTACCTCTCATTTCTAGAAAAGCACTACTTTGCAATTTGAAACTAACCTGATTTATCAGTGTAAATGCTCTGTTTAGAGCAATCTCAAATTCCCTGAATTTATATATACACATATACAAAGACACACTCATTTAAATGCAGCAATATACATACTACATGACTTAACAGCAAAAGGCAGTATGAAATTTATATGCTGAGTTTTTTGTAGTATGAACTCTTTTTAAACCTTGTTGCACCAGAAAACACTGGTTTTCTGGGAAAAGTAAACTATGTGGTCATTAGAAGTTAGCAATTACAACAATATATGTAGTATTATGTATATAAATGCACATCATTTACTCCAGCAGAGAACTCCTTTCTTAAAATGTGTACCATTTCAAATACCCAAATGGATTAATGAAATGCCATTAAAAAAGTACCTTCAGACATAACAGCTTAACAAGATTAATAATGTAATTCATTTAAAAATACTGTTTCTACAGCTTATATTACTTTGGGAGAGGTGTGAATGATTTTGACGAGTCTTGCTTATCATCTTCCAGTAATTCTGAAGCTAAAATACTTGACGTAGAGGAGAGCGCGTCCGCAATGCTCTCCGCTTCATTGTCTGACTGCTTCCGTGCAACCCCAACAGACACCTTCACCTTCTTCGCAGAGAGGTCATCAGTAGGTGGTGCCATTCGGCCTGCAGAAAAGGAAGTGCAGTGGGTTTCAATTTTTATTAAAGAAACAAAAAGAGGACTTCCTCTGAACACAAGGAAGACACACCAGAAATATTACATATTGCTGTTGAAGTGGGATAGGACAAGAAACTCACATTATTTTACACATATTTATACAATGTATAAATTAATACATTGGATATGTTTATACAGTACTAAACATAAATTTGCCACTGCAATGGCATTGGATTAAGAAATGAGGAATGAACAGTAGTATGTACATCCACTACAGGGATTTCACTCTCTGAAGTTGACTTTTTTTTTTAGAAGAAGACAAGCTTATGCCAATAGACTATTCTTTCAATAGTCGCTTTTGTAAATTATGAAGTAAAACACTTCCACAACTTTGTCAGCAAACTAAGTAAAAACCCACATTTATTTAAATCCTTGAGCTATATTAAGATTTATGACTGAAAATTATAGAAGCATGATTTATTTATTTTCATGTGTTTTCCCAAATTACCTATGCAGATTTTGCAGTTTAGATCGAAGAGATGATTTTTATGTTGACTTGTGGTGTCTGGAGATGCAGATTCATTTATTTCTTTATCCTTTTCAGCTTCTTCTGACTTCTCAAACAACTTCATATTAGGTTCCTAAGAAAAGTCAAACACATTTCAGTTCACCTTTTTTTATCCCTCTTCTAATATTCCTTATATTGCTCCAAAGTTTTATGGCATTTTCCTCCCTTCAGACATAAAGCTCCTTCTTCAGCTGTAAAATTCTATCACAAAATCTACAAATGCATTACAATAACTAATTAGTATTCTCAAATATCACAGAATCACAGAATGAAGTAGGTTGGAAAAGACTTTTGAGATCATCAAGTCCAACCTATAACCTAACACCTCCTCATCAACTAAACCGTGGCACCGAGTGCCACGTCCAGTCTTTTGTAAAACACGTCCAGGGACAGTGACTCCATCACCATCCTGAGCAGATAATTACAGTGCCCAATCACTCTTTCAAGTGAAGAATTTTTTTTTTTTATCTTTAGGTAACATTTAGAATATTTTCTAATTTCTACTTCCTGTTTTCTACTACTGCCAGAATTCAGTCACAGACACAACACAGAAGGAAAGAAACCAACAAAATCACCAGGCCAAGAAGTCAGTAAAGATAAAAGAAAACTTAAACTCAAACCAGACCTAACAGATAATCATAGACCTGAACAACAAAATCATAAACAAAACACTTTATAACCATGTTCTCCATGAACTAAATACACTGTAGTAACATACTTTCTTTTCTACCTGAATTTCCATTACTTCCTCTTGTTCTTTCATTGGTGTCTCACTTTCAATTTCTATTTCTCCTTTGTGAGTAATTTTTGTGATAGGTCTTCTTTCAACCTCCCTCTGTTCTTTCTCAATCATTTCAATTGTCTGCGAAAACAAGAAGTTATGTGTTATTATTCCCATACAGTAAAATTTGGAAATCCAGAAACATAGAGGTTAACAATATTGCAATTAGGAAACCCTCTAGGAAGAAAAGTAATACATTCTTATGTTGCAAGTGTCAAGTAGTTTCATAAAGAGAACACGCAAGCAGCCTGTCCAACTTCTCCTACAGTGTAGCAGCCAGTACTTACCAGGCATGCATTGAAATTAATCATAAAGCAAACCTCCAACACTAAATTAAAATACCAGTAATTCTGATTGCCCAAGAGCTAAAGAAAGAAATACATCCATTCTTTCCTCATAATAATAGGGACAAGGTAGGACAAAAAAAAAGGCTTCACCTCAAAAAAAAAATTAAAGGTATTCTTAAAAGTAATGGAGATGCTAATTCTGATCAGCACTGCTGCTTTTCTCTCTTGTAATAAAATAAAATATAAACCACTATTTCTAACACTGCCTCTTCAAGCACATTTCCATTTCTTACACCAGGAAGGGGTTGTGTTGGCTGTCTCAAATATCTTAGGCCTGAGTACTAAGGAAACAAGGATCTTATGATTGCTTTATCTGCCTGAAAAATATAAAAATACTTTTAAACGTCCTGGGGAAATTACAAAAAAAAAAAAAATAGTAAGTAGCAGTCTCAATGCCTTGCTTAAATAGTAACATGTAAAATACAGTCAAAAGATACATTGCTATTTATTTTACATGCTTCTAGAAATTTTGAAGCATTTCTCCGAAATAATTAGACCCTTCAGCAATTTTCTGAGCAGCATACACTTTTGTTTGGAATATATTTCTCATAGTAGTGGAATATTATTTTGCATGGTCTGTTTTCAGAATTTCACTGATGTTTATAAAAATAAATGTAAAAAAGATCCACTACAAAAAATGGGCTTTGGATAGATACAGAATAAACAAACTTTTCATTCTTTATAGGCCTTTGAAACAACTTCAAGACAATCAACAACTGTTTTTGCACAGACAGTAGCAAAAAAGTTATCATGATTCATAAACAGGTCTAGCCACAATGTGCAATGACAAGGAAAAAAACACAGGAATAATTACTATTGCAATGCACACTGCAGTCTCTGAAACAGCATCCCACTCTACCTTATCTGTTATCACCAAACATTTGTTCTGAGTACACAGATGAATTTGCACTATCCAAATATTGCGCTCCTACATTCTATGATGTGGAATAGAAATACCAAAGATTCTGTCAACATAAATCCAGATTTTGTAAACTAGAAAATTTTTAATGGCCATTTCCAAGCAGCTGCAGTTATCGGCAGACTAAATGCACAATAAATGGGGCAATGTCTAACAAAAAGGAATTTTCTATAAAAATAATACAGGTCCTCTTATTCCTGTTTCTCCTTCTAAACTGCCAGCACAGCTTTATAGAGTGACTTCCTCTTTCGAGAAGTCATGCTTAAACTAACCTAGTAAACTTTGTACACTTCCTTGGGGTCTTCTTGCTCTTTGTTTTTTTTGTTTGTTGTCCCTTTAGGCTGCTTTTAAGACTGGCAGATCAAGTTTTCAGCTCTGGATTTACTTCTTGGGGACTGATTTGTAACTCTTCAGCAGTAAGTTAGAAACAACACCAGTTTGCTTTGGTTTGGTTTATCCAAACTGATCTCTCTCCCTCTTTAAGAAACTGGTGTTTATAAAGCTCCAGCAACAGCTTTAAAATCTTATGGAAAATAAGGACAAAGAAGCCTTCACTCTTGAGACAGATAAAACAAAGAGCAAGCAGCAACAAAGTTGCAAGGCAAAGGAAAGCTCACAGTTTCCTTCTTTCAGAAACTGACTACGCTTCTTTCACTTCTGTCCTAACAATATCTTTGGGTTTTCAATACTAAATTAATTATAGAAAAACTCCTGCTTGGTCAGAGCTGCTTTGTGCAACATTCATTTTGTTCCTTCTGCATACATTTAACCTGCAAACAGAAGTTAAACATGCTTAGGCTGTCAAATAAACTACATAAGTTGATAAATCTCACATGTCTGTTTTCTCTCTGTCTCCAAGCAGCCAGTTCTTTGGAAGCCAGTTCCTCTGGGCTCATTTTTATTAGGTGGTCTGGAGTAACCTCTCCTTTCAGTACTTTCTTAAATAATATCTAGAAGAAAGAAGAAAAGTAACTATTGCTATTAAGACAAAAAGAGCTTGAAGCAGGAAATAAATCAGAGAAGTAACATACAACATGCTCTGTACAGCTAAATGGAGTGTGTGGGTTTGTAATTATCTCCACTGCAGGAAGCAGTACTAGATTTTATAACATAAAAAGCTTAATTCTAGAGCTCCACTTACTCTACATAACAATGTATCTACATATACCCTTAATGATCAAATGTATAATTAACTGCTGTTTCAAAAGAGAGAGTTTATGCCCACTGCAGCAGTAACCTGGACATTTTGCTGTTTTACTTAAAAGGTGTAAATCCTCTGCATTACACAACAAAGAGAAGAAAGTATCAAAGAGGATAGCTGTGCTTCTTGATTAAATGAAGTCCTAGGGTAAAAAAGAAGACAACCAACTAACTTAGCAGTATGAGCAAAGAGAAAACAGAAGTTAGCTGTCAGATAAAAGTTAAGATAGTTCTTACAATTTACAGTTGGATAACTGTAATGGCAAAATACTATAAACAAACAATATCAAACTATCAGAATAACTAAAAAAGGACAAAAGACAGAAGCTGAGGAGGTATGATGTTGAACAATGGGCTCATAGAAAGCAGATTAGAGAGTGAAGACCAAGCTTGAGAAACCTGGGTGTGAAAAAGCACAGTGAGAAGATCCTGGACAGAAAAACAGTAAGTGTAGTAAACATCAAAGAATTACGGGGGGAACAGGAATATTTAAATAACAGATCAGTGGGAAACACAAACTAGGCAGGCTATATCTACCACAATTTAAAACCAAACAAAAAAAGGTACACTGGGAGCAATGAGTTGGAAAATTAGTAATGAGGAAGAACACAGAGGACACTACTCAAAGGACAAACAACATCAAAAAAACAAGGAAACCTAAAAGAATCCCCTGAATGGGTTAAATTTCAGGAGGATTGATAATGTTTCTACATTGAAGACTGTTCCTTTACTCTACAGCAAATCAATGATTTCTGCAAAGAACAACAGACAAATCACACATACATTATTTTTAGGATCTTTCAGATTGAACATTAAACTTCTGTATTTGTTCTTATACTTTGCGTCAGTGTCTCGAAAAAAAGAAAACAGCTCTCTTTCAATCCTTGTGGCAACTTTTGCTGCTCTCTCCTCAGGAATCTTTAAACTGGAGTCTGTCAATCTGTAAGAGAACGCAATGGCAAAAATTACAAAATGCATTCAAATAATGCAGTTTTTCCTCTCCCTTCCAAATGAAAATATTTATGAACATAAATTAGTAATTTCATTTCTTAATATATCTTTACCTTTTCATCAGAATTTCCTTAAGAGATTGCTTAACACTTTGTCTTATCTGATCAGCAGAAGGTTTGGAAGCTGGCACAGCTGGCAGGTGTGTTGCACTAATGGATCCTTTCTCATTTTTCTTTTTCTTAATTTCCTGTTTCTCATGTGTACCTATCAAAACACGCAGTTAAAAATTGTAAAATACTCAAGTAACTTTATTTATAAACTTTTTCTGCTGATGAAATGACTTCCATTAGGTTTTGCTTTTAAACTGCTAAGAATTGACTGTCAAGAAGAAGGAGTGGTCCCCAGGTGGATGGTTTGTGTTTGGTTGGGGTTTTTTTCTTCTTTGGTTTGCATTTTATGTTACTTAGATTAATCCAGAATAAAAACTTCCTTAGCAGAAACAAGGATTTTGCCCTTTGACTTACGATATTTTCTTCTACACTAAACCAAGATGACCAGTGCTTATTAGCTTGATCTTAAGTATGATTTTAGACTCTGAATTTTTGTAACAGCATAGATTAATTTTTCAATGAACAAACTGTGAAATAATACACTACTATGAAGCACATACAAGCATAGTAAGCTTTACTTTAAAATACCATTTTACATTAAACTTAGCATTTCTGCATCTGTTGGCCATCAAAATTATTTCAATTATCTCATCTTCTGATTTAGGTAACACTTAAGGTCGTTATAAGTTTTGTGCCATACATAATACAAATAATGGGTAAGTCTAACCAAACTAAAATCATTAAAGCAAAATTACTAATTTTCAGAGGGCCACCTGAATGCTCATTTGTGTCAGCATGTGAACATGTCACTAATTTTGAGCAGTACACTTCTATTTAGGAAAGCAATGGGAAATAATATTATTGTTTTCACTTTGTACTCAGAAAAAAAGGAACAAATTGAAGACTGATAAAAATTTCTAGAATGCATCAGCATTGGCAAAAGATCAGAAGAGCTAAATTATATATTTTTTACACAAAAATTCAAAGCTTGAGTTTCAGAGTAACAGATAGTTCACAAAATCTCACTAGCTTTGCTGCTGAGATTTCAATCCCAAATGACAACTTCACATTACAACCACCTGAGAAGAAAAATGCTTCCTGGAAGGGAGCTGGGGAGAGTACAGAGGTGGCTGGGAGGGAAAATATGTCCCTTCAACCTTTCAAATGGAGTTCATATGAAAATCTGATGACTCAGCAAGCAATATAATGTCCCCCTTTGAAATGAGCTGATAAAATTATTTGTCAATTTGTACAAAAGACACCAGTAAGTCAAAATACAATTTATACAGCAATTAAATCAGTTTTATGTATATAAAGCATTTCATAGTATTTTATGAAATAGTATTTCAAAGTCTCATGCAATGTAAAATAAAGTTTAATATAGAGATGTCTTGTACTTTTTCTCCCCCTTTTGATTATGTGAGCATCCTCTACTATTGAAACAGCAAACACACATCTACCTAGGACACATTTACCTACTGAATAAAACTTAAAAATGAGAAATCAATTCTTTTTTAAAAAAATAACTTCTTTTTAAAAAGAAAAGAACATAAATGTTACGGGAACAAACAGCTCTTCAGATCATCATCACTTCCACTATGGAATGTGATTTGAAAAAATTGAAGCTACAAAGAAAGTTATCATCCTTCACTGTGCACAGATATTAACTGCAGCGTGGAGGACATCCTCAAACCTTGGTACCTGATTTTGTGGACCTTTCCACTGTACTAAGGGATTCTTTATTTATTTTTTCATTTTTATCTTCAGGGGACCTCCGAGGAACTACAGCAGCTTGTGATCCTTTCCGAGCAGGAACATGCTGCCCTTTTTTAGTATCTGAGTCTCTGGACTCTGGTAAGTTCTTCCCATCCCCAGATTCCTGAAAGAAACATTTTCATGTGTTAGCATGCTACTGAATGCTACAATCATCCTCTACATAATTACCACATTTTTCCCATTTTTTCCTTTTTACACTGTACAATGTATACCCTGTATGTATGTGCCACCATATAATTTTCTAAAGATTTACTGAACAATATCCCAAATTCCTGCCAAGCATTGCTTAACAGTCTCTTTTAAATATTGGCTCAAGATACAGCACAGACAATCTGCATTTAAGCTGTGTTGAAAACCACTAAGTTTGCAGTTATTTTAAAAAGTCAGGGATACCTTAAGCAGTTTTAGGCACAGAGGTCACTGATGTCTAGAAAGCATATGTAAACCAAAATTAAAAAGAACAGCTTACATTCCAGAATTCCAATACTAATACTCAGAAATGAGACAGGATTAGTGATGATTGTTATCATGAATATAGCATTATATACTAACAGACTAAAGAATTGTCTCAACAATCTCTGTAAATTATCCTTTGGTTAGTAAAATTAGATACAAAAAGTAGAAAGGCCCCAGTCAAAGCACTAGGCACTTTTTTCTACATACAATCTGAAATAAAAACAATCTTAACTAAAATACTGTTGTCATATTGTTTTACAGATACTTGAATATCTGCAGCTTATAACACACAGCCGAGTGACAGATGTCCCATAATGTGTTTGGAAATCTGAAAGAAAAATGCACCAGGTTCTTCACCATTCCTATGTACACCTGTACATATAGGTTTATATACACATTCAGGAGTAGGACTTCAATGATCCTCATGTGTCCCTTCCAATTCAGGATGTTCTATATGCATGTGACATGCACATATCCCTGCTCAGTGTAAGAAGAGTTTAGCAATACCATCTCTAAAGAGACAAGCCAGTTAGAAAATGAAGTAACTCTGCAAATAATTTAACTTTTAAATTAGATTCACAAAGATGTCTGAAACATGGTCTATTAACTGGCAATGAGCCAGGCAGAAACCTTCTAACCCAAGTAATTAAGAGAATTTAAAACATTAAATAAGACTCACCCGTCTGAAGATTTTGACTTTGTGCTTCCCAGTGTCCTCCGTTTGCTTTGTTTTCTCAGTCATTGTATTTTGATTACAAGTAGGTGTTTGCTTCAACACCCCCAGTTTTTCACAATCGGTTGCTTTTTCTTCTTTATGCTCAGGTTTCACTTGAGTTTCTGGTACATTTTGATCAAAACACTCCATTTTTTTGTCTTCTTCAGCACAGCATTTCACACACACATACTCTTTATCTTCTTCACCCATCTGCTGTGCTTGAGAAAGGCTCAGTCCAACACAATCACCATGAAACCAATCATCACATCTACCACAACCTACCATAAACCTGAAAACAAAATAAGATGTAAGTCAGTGAAAGCTGTGAAAGAAGACTACAAAATAAGATACAGCACCCTCAGCAGGATATACCATACTTGTTTTGATTTGTGCATCTCAACAATTTGTTCTTACCTCGCAAGTGATTTTCTTCGGTGCTTTACATCCATCTCCAGCCTTACGACATGGTATGATCTTCCTGAGAGGTACTTTTTTTTGCCTTTTTGCTTTTTACCATAGTCCAAGAGACTATCAAAACCTCCCTGTGTTTGTGTAACTTGTTCCCAAATCCTACCAAGTTTCTTTTCAGACTACTATTAATGTTCTTAGGAATGTTAAAAAACAAAACCAAAACACTCTCAGAAACAGTAAACTTGTTTGGAAAGACTTAAAAATTTTCTTGCAAGATATTATCCTTGCTTTCCTACAAATATGACTGTCATCATTCATCACCAACACAGCAGCAGCTGCAATCTTCCACAGCAGTATGAGGATTTTAAATGTTTTGACAAACACGTTGGCCACAGGCATATCAACCTAGCCTAAATTAGTTGGTATTTTATGTCTCATTCCTTAGACCATTATTACTAAATTATTTCTAGAAAGTTGTTTTTCATTCTCTTTACTGGTGCCAGGGCCAGGAGTTTGGCTTCCAAAAATCACGTGTCCAGCTTGCAGTGACTTTTCTTTTAAACAAGGTACACACTTCTGTGCTACTCAGCTATTTTATTCAGAGCTAACAGTTATTTAAAGAATGTTTCAAACACCAAAATGACTATCTTTTAAAGGACACCCTTCAACTCACAAGTCACTTAACTGCATTATTTTAAAAGCAGAACCAACTTTAGATACAGAGAGTATTTTCAAAGCATTGTAAAGATCAACTGGTCTAAAATAAAAGCATAATTTCTGACCATTTTGTGGAAGCATTTCGAAAACTTCATCAGGTATTATGAATACCTAATTGCACTGATAGGTACAGTTTCCAGTGCAAGCATTTGAGAACGTGGAATTTCAAAGTTCCACAGGCTAAAAAGACTACTTCAGGAGACTTACATGGTAGGAATTATTTTTTACAAATACTGAACCTGGCACCAAGGAACAGCTTTCAAATGATGTAGGAAGATCTCTTGCAATATCCACTTACATTCTCTTTCCCCTTTTATACTTGGGGGGGTGGAGAATAGGGGTTGGTTGTTGTTGTTTTTTATGTGTTTTTGTTTGTTTGTTGGGTTTAATTTTTATTTCTTTCTTCTTTTCCTTTTTGTTTTATACTTACATAAACTACATTCAAGATACATAATTTTACACAGATACCAGACAACGAAAATCCAGAAAGACTGCATGTGTACTGAGGAAAGTGCAAGTTCTTTGTTAATACTGAAAAATTATTCACCGTCCTAAGTTTTGAATTTCATAGAAAACAGACCTAACTTAAAAAGTAATTCATTAAAACCTGGCTGTTTCAGCAATATATTTAATGAGCTAAATACACTGACCTGCAAACCCTATTTCTTTAATCGAATACCTTATAGATCTCTTCCATAACATGATTCTAAGCAAAATTATTCCTAACTTATATATGTCCCCACTCAGGCTAGGATCTGCTATCTGCTGACTTACCTACTTTGGAAAACCATATAAATATTACAGAAAGTGCTTAGAGAAACTCTCATTCTCCAGAACTGTAAATGAATGTTCCAGGTGGCTTGATGCAGGTATTGTATTCAAAAACTACTGTATCTCAAAGAGATGAAAATTCTTATTAACAGCAGACATTTGAGACAAGAGAACAGAAGAAAAAACTGTCTTTATATTATGTCCTTCCCACACAAAATATTACATTCTGCTGAAAAAAATATTGTTTTGATGCAAAATGAGTCTGAGAAGTTTTAAAGATCTATCAGATTAAGAAAAAGCCTATGATGATGTTTGATAGATTTGAAGAAATTGGTTTTTAAACTAGTTTGGGAAGAAAAATATTTTCTCATTTTGAATTTTCTTTTTCTGAGCTGCAAGTACATTAATAGTATTACTTGTCGCTAGCAAACAATATCTGCCCATCTACTTCACCATTTTAATTAGGAAAGCAGAGGTTCCTTCATGTTTTGTCAGTATCTCAGTCTTTTCAGATTCATGTTCCAGCAAAGTGCAAAAACAAGAAAGTTAATGTTAGGAGGCAATTACTTCTGATGGTCTCAGCAGAGTAATACCATAGCTTTTATAAACACAACAGAAAAACAAAAAAGAAGCAATAGGACTTGTACACAAAGCTGACTGCTCCTTTCCGAGAGCCTAGAGCCAAACATGCAAGGGCAGGAAATATAAGGTGTTTATTTCACAACTGCAAGGGTCCACAGTGGGTGCTTTACATAGGACACATCTTGTACCACTGCAATAAAATACTAGTAAAGCTCTGGGAGCACTGAAACTGGTAACAAAAATTCCCCCAATAAGATTTTCTGCAAAAGCTAAAATAAGGTCAAAGCACACAGCCAAAGCATCATGCTTAAAGGGTGTTTTGGTGTCCTAAGGAATTAATGCCTGTTGTTCAAAAATAAAAGGAAACCAAGAATACACCATCATGAAGCCACAACTGCTATTATTTGAATTTTTATTAAAATATACGTAGTTTTTCCTCAGTTTGTAAATTCAGGCATCAGAGACTAATTTGTTAAATGAGGAAGATGGATTTCAGTGTTTAGTAACCAGAACAAACTTTTGCTTCATATCTAGAAAAATAGATCTTTGCTGAAGAGATGAAACTAAAATACAAAAGATGCTGCACATCTTCAACTTTAAATTGACAGCACATGGAATTTTTCAGCTTAGCTCACACATTAACGGGGTAATAGAGATGTTGCAAAAGTAAGGCACTAGGATAGGTATCCAGTCTTAGATCTTTATTTTCAGGTCTATCAAATAAATAATAAAAATTTTAAAAGTCAAAAACCCTACAATGAATTCAGCTCAGAGAAGATCATTCTTCACTAAGACTACCACCGAGAGATGTCATTCAAGCAAATTACTGAAGATGGAAGATTCATTTGGCTTCATTCCAGTCTTCACAACAAGGTTCCAATTGCACTATATTTTAATACACACAACAAAACTTCAGATTTCAGGATTCAGAAACCAAGACTACAAAGAGAATCAGGAAATGTCCATGATGCCTGTACTATAAAACAGAATGCATTGTTTACAATTGCTTTGTTTAAACCTAGTTATACAAAATGATAATAAAAATACTGGTGCTGCCTGCTTAAAAAAATTCACTATTTCTACTAATTGGGTTTTTTCCACACTAATCAACTGCAAGACTGCAACTTCTGAGGCTAGGAGAGAACATACTGATTTTGATACCAGCAATGTAAATAATCCTTTTTACCATAAGGCCACTTTTACATCTTTGTCTCTTTCACTCATCTGCACACAAAATAACTATGATTTGTAACAATTATAATTGGGTAATGGGCAATGTTCAGACTAAATAGGGGCGTCAAGAAAAACTGAAGCCTGTATGAATGATCAAGGATGTCCTCTTGCACAGTTGTTATTTTTGACTGAAGAGGTTCTGACATCTTGGACTAGTAAAACACCAAAGTTTCTGACTGCAGATTGCTTCAAATTTGAAGTGCAGGACTTTTACCCATGTTGTAAGGCTGGATTGGAAGATGTAAAGCTGAAAGAAAAAGAAAAATATGTTTTAAAATATTATATCATGCCACATTCAATAAAAGACTTTCTTTCATCGGACTTTCATCGGACTTTTCGGAAGAAAAATTTAGAAAGAACTGAGAGGTCACAGCAGACAGTACTATAGCTCATTAGGACTTCTGCATAGAATCCCCTTGGTAGTCCACATATCAGCATGAAAAGAGACACCTTAAAATCCAAAAGTAATAGATGAAACACAACAGACAGAATAATTAATGCAAACCTGCTACAATCTCTCTTATGATTGGAAGACTTTCTTTGGTGTGTTATTTGTAGTAAACTAAATTCATTTGTTAGATTAAAAACTCAGGCTTGGAATTTATTTTCTAAATATATGGGCCATGTTTTAAAATTAACTTACATACATTCAAGTTACGTAACAGCAGCAAGTTTACAGAGAAATTCATTACTGTAAAATGGGCAGAAATCACCTCACTCAAACAGTTTTTCATTGTAAAGCTATACTTGAGCAAAACAAAAGACAAAAAAATCAGGAGCTGTCAAGAGTAGTTCAGTATGGGCCAGTAATCAGCATTTTAAGATTAATTAATAATGTAAATTGCATTGCAACAGAAAACCATTTATTTCAGAAACAATTTCTTCTCTTTAATCCTTCATGTTTGTAGTACATAGTAATTGGGAAAAATACCACAATAGGACTCAAATCTTAACCCAAAAAACCCCAAACAAAAAACCCAAACCAAACTATTTAAAACAACATCCTAGCCCCAAACTCACCTAAGAGGAATAAACCCACTGCTCACTTTTTAAAGACTTCAGTATTTAAAGCAAGTCCCCCATCTGCATTTCCATCCCTTAATGGCACTGTTCACCAATCTTCTACAGATCTGTTGCAAACGTGCATTAACATTACAACTGTTTCTCTGCTGCACTGATGCTACAGTCCAGCCAATGTTAAAGCAGGGACAAGATATTCATAGCATGGCAACTTTAGCAGACTGTATGTTCCACATCACTGAAGTAGCATGGCTTGATACAAAGCTCAGATGAAATGTGTGTCTGTCCAAAAAAAATCTGCACTATCTTGTCAGAGCTCAGAGGCATGAGCAGTTCAACCTGGTTTGCTTTTTGACAAAGTCTAACACAAGGGATATGATTTTTCAAGTTCTGATCTTCTAGAAAAAACCCCCATAAACCTATTTCACTCACGATTGGCAGATCTCTTTACATGGAATTTGCAGCACATGAAAAAGACACTGCAAACTTATTGCCGAAGTACTAAATTTCAACAACCCATATTCTATGCCATATATGTTTCTTCTCTTTCTTAAAGGCATAATTTTCTTTGTTTTTCATATTGCAGGAACCCCTCCAAAAAGGAAGCAGCAGGAAGACAAACAACCCTATGCTTTTTGAATTTAAGATGAATTCATGAAACATGCCAAACAGCAAAGCCAAAACCGCTGACCTTCTCCAAAACCGTGAAAAAAATGAGAACATTTCCTAACATTAATGACAAATCTGCACTAAAAACTCTATATCTATATATATATAAAAAATCATTAAGGGAAGCTCCATTACCAGCTGATTACCAACACACATTGCACGTTGCAGGATAAGTATCATATGCTTTATAAACTTCATTTATAAGCAGTCTGTATTTATGTTCATCTTTTATAAAACTATTTTAGACAACTTATGGTATCCATTTGCTTGACTCCTTAATGCTAATGATATTAATAATAATCTTACCAATACTGCAGCATAGTAATATAATCTGTATAAAACCTACTAATACAATTACATAACCATAAATAAAAATCACAGTAGAGTCCTTCCATTCGTTAATTATACATTACAATGTTGTTTTGTTTAAACTGTCATTCAGTTTTTCTACAGCTGTGGGTGGACCAGCACGACAGTTTTTAATGTTGCAAGGCTTGTCACAATGGAAGAAAGCAGTTATAGAGGCAGAAAATTTAAAAGCACCATCCATTACTGTAAACTGATGATATCTTGCATAATGTGCAGTTTAACATACTCATAATATTTAATGGACATTTACTAGAACTAAGGCACCATCATTATTCTAATTACTGTTCCTTGTGAAGACTGCTCTCACAACAAACTGTTTGCTGTGTACTATCCACTGATGCCAGGCATCACCACCCTAAAAAAAACCAGGCATATGTAATTTAAGGATGGCTCCAAGTTTGGAGCCTTAAGCTCCTTTCTCAACCACTCTCTTTTGTACTGGCTGTGCAAACTGTATGATAGCCTCGATTCAATATAATTTACTGACAATTAGCACTTTTGTCAAAATATAAATATGCTAATAATAATCTTTACTACAGGTAAAAACAGTTTGCAGTTTGCATCAATCAGCCAAAGTACTTTTCCGTACTACAGGTGTGAAGAAACTTCATAAGACTTATGTGTAAGCAAGAGATGAGGAATACTGTATCTTTGCTAAACCAACTCCAGCACTTTCTAATTAATTACCTTCTACAACATTACTAACTCTTCCTCTGTATTAAAGCACAGTTGAAATGTGGGGGGAAAGGAATACTCTAAGTAAAATCTAGCCCTGTATCACTTAATTTTTCTGTGAGGTCTGAGGTCAGTTTGTGTCTGACAACTCAAACTAGATTATCAAATCCAAAGCAACGACAAAACAAAGCCAGAAAAAATACCCCACAAAACAAGAGCAGAAGAGAATCCTCAAACTCCCACAGCCTATTAAAAAATCTTACTTGGAACTGTTGAAATCAAGAGGAAGTCACCAGTAATAAATTAAAGTTACAACCTTCCTTTGTGCTAATGCTTTCTAGAATATTTGCTTAGAAACAGGGTATCTGAAGTTGTCTACTATGAATTATTCATCCAAAATCGATGGAACTTCTTGTTAAAGAAGACAGACTACTGACAAGGGAGACAATCTGAAAAATGCCTGTTAGGTTTTGTCTATCTGTTAAAGCAAGGAACCAGTTCAGCCCTCCAGCCTGCAGAGAATTTAAACATCTTCAGTGAAAACCAGAGAAATTTACAACAGGAGCTCTTACATCAGAAGGATGTTACAAGAAATCTTACATTAGCAGATTTCTCAATGTCTGCAGAGCTACCATCTTCAGCTAGCACTATGCCAATAAATTGAATATTATTTTTAAAATTCAACTATCTTTAAAGATCTTTACTCTGTCTTCTGGAAAAGTAACTATTGTTTGTGACAAAGCTTAGTATTTTCAACATCACTTGGATTCATTAGGAAGTTGAGCAGTACCTTCAGCCTAACATTTTTTGATGTGATATGCATATCCATATACACACACACATTTCATCTACAGATAGATAAATGAAATTTTTTGCATATGGTTTCTGTTATTAGGTGATTAGAAAACATCTGACAGCAATATGGGAAAACACTGGCAAAGTCAAACATGCTGAAAACAATACTATAAGTAACAGCAATTCAAACCCTGCACTGAAAAAATACCCTTTCAGATATGTTGAAAATTACAAAAAGTTAAATTGTCATTATCTGACTTGTGCAGAAACACAAGGTTTAGTTTTCACATGAAAGAGCTCTTTTTTTAGTTATGTAGCAAAGGTACATCACAATATATCAAGCAAACAGGCTGAGACAGTCCTAAAGCCAAATACTGACAAGCTATTCTCTGAGTTATTATATAAAACAGCTATGATGGTTACAGCTTATAAACTTCAAGACAAACGGAAAAGAGAGAATTAAGTAATTGTTCAAAGCTCAGGTGCCAAAGGATGATCTATTAACAGAAAGCAAGCAAGCATTGTCTCTTACAAAGCAAGATGTTTTATAACTTGTGAAGTTTTTTGAACATGCAAATCTCATGTTTATAAAACAGGATTCCTCCTTTCCCAGACAAACACACTGTATCTGCAGTATAAGGTAAGCATACTTGGACTTTGCATGTGGCCAGCAAATTACCACATGTACTCCTAAAGATACAAATGGACTCCATTTGTCACATGCTGATCTGAAAAAAAGCAACATTGAAGTACCATCCTTCTACTGTTGTTCTAGCCGGCAGAGTAAAATTACTCTGGGTCTGTGTAAGGCCTATGTAAGCATCGTCTTTTGGGAATTCTGTACACAAGGAAAGGTGACGCCACGATTTCCACACATTATCTTCAACCTGAATCAATTCTCCAAGCTTGGTATTACAATAACAACAAGTTAGTGGCTTTGAATTTGTTACAGGGAATACGAAAAGATTCAAGTGACTACTACTCTGCATCCTGAATTTTAAATATGTTACTTTAACATGACATCCTGCAAAGCTCTGGGCAAATTATTTCCCAATTTGGGGCTGCAACTTCAGTTTAACTTCTTTTCCTACAAGCAATTTGTACCACAGCATTGGCAAAATTTTCCAAAGTTGAAATAACCACAGAGCAAGACATAAACACAAATATTGTTTCAGATCTTAGCTCTGCTTTTGACATTTTTTGAACATACAGTCATTTGACAGCATTTGCGTCTTACACTTTCTCATTTTCTCTTACACAATGAACAGAGAAAAAAGGGTAAGAGTGACCAGTTCAGTGGTTTCAAAAGAGAAACAAAAATTCCTCGAAAAGTAGTCCAAACAGCAAATTAAAACCCCCTTTTCACTACAGTAAATGTTGATAGTTTTGATCGGTTTCCAAGAGACAGAATTCAAATTTATCATCTTAAACTTCTCTTTTGCACTGTACTGAAAATGTTTTCTTTTTCTTGCACTAATAACTAAACAAGGACAAAATGCCAAGGCATTTGAGAAACAAGTTTTGCTCCCTCCTGTATCTTAATGATAGCAAGTGAATCTGCAAGGTGTAAGTTATTTGTAGCATACAACTAAAAACTAAAGTAATTTGAACAAATTCAAATTTTATTACTTACACTAGTGATGATGCACTGACAGTCTTAAATTTTCTGCTATTAGGCATGGGGCTCAATACTGCAAACTTCCTTATTCCACTACTGTGTCTCAGTCACATTCTATATACAAAAAGTCTGTGTTTACATGCTGAGAATCTTNAAGGTGTAAGTTATTTGTAGCATACAACTAAAAACTAAAGTAATTTGAACAAATTCAAATTTTATTACTTACACTAGTGATGATGCACTGACAGTCTTAAATTTTCTGCTATTAGGCATGGGGCTCAATACTGCAAACTTCCTTATTCCACTACTGTGTCTCAGTCACATTCTATATACAAAAAGTCTGTGTTTACATGCTGAGAATCTACCTACATTTAGCAAATCTGATTATCTTCTGCTGAAAGGGCACGTTGTATCAACAGCTTTGCAATGCAAACATATAAAATAACACAATTCCAAAACAAAAACCCTAAACCACTTAAGACTGACATTACAAACCTGAGGATACCCATAATCACCATCTACGGCAACTCATGGGCCATCTCAATCCAACACAATTCATACACTATATTATTCTTCAGGCAGCAGTAAGAACTGGCAATGCAAAACTGGGTTTGTGGAACTTAATCCTATATCACTGTGTATCCCTATATCTTCTGTAATGCTACTTTGACACTATAAACTAAAATAAGCAGATTTAGTTGAGTCACTGCCACATCTTCCCATACTGGTCAGACCCATTTAGTAATAAAAATCAAGACTTTCTGAATTCTAACAAGATATTGAAAAAAGAAAACCCATAGAATGCTTAAAATATTAGCAAAAATAGAAAGAGTATAGGACAAGTTCAACTCAAAGCTGCATTTTTAACAGCTATCAAGTAAATTCCAAATATCGTATTTTACCTTAAAAATATCCACAGAAGCATTTTTATATCCAGAAAGCAGACTTTTGGGATGTAAACAATTCACTGAAATACAGGGTACCTACACTGTTCTACTATCATGGTAATGCCCAAGATGACAAAAACTAAGCAAAAAGCAACCTGCTCAAAATTAAACACCCTTACAAAGACACACATGGTAGAGTCTTAAAAATAAAAGGAGTTTTTTTTACAATAAAACCACATGGAACTAAATTTGAACATCCCTTCAATCAGGTAATCCTCAGCAACCAGGCAGAGCAAACCTATTATTAATTCTTTTTCTAGGCCACAATGATGAACAGCTGCATAGTAAATGAATTTTCATGTATTCGTCTTTCAAATATGATACAATGAGTCAATAAAGCTCAGTAAGGCTTCTTAGATACAAACAAAAGCCAAAAAAAGCCCTCAGGTGCCAAAGGTAATTGTTCTGTATTTCACTCTGATATATGGAGTTCTAAAGCACAGTCACTAAAAATTACTATTAAAACTTTCTCTTGCATAAGCAAAGGATTAATCATATATCTAAGGACTAATCAAATACCTTCAATTTGACATTAAAAGAACAAAAGGTAGGCTAGCAGGTAGAACAGCAACAAAAAAAATACTTCAATATTAAAACACAGTAAGTATAATAGAGAAATTCTTATTCTCGGACTGATAGATCATTAGTGAAATCCACCGGTCCTTTTCAGCTCACACTGTAGAAACACTTTTGTCACAAAGGGATATTATCAAGTTCAGATGCAACCGCGTTATTAAGTTTAAAAGCAACTTCACGTATGCCCACATGGAAGTTTTGTGGGTTTTTCTGATGTTCTTCTTTCTCCCCTCCCTGCCAACTACTTAATTGAAACCTCACTGCAATGATTACACAAAGTGAAAAAACCTTCCGTATCTCTAGTATTAGAATTGCACCTGTACCAGATAAAAGTCACATGAAAGCAACTATCTGACTTTTTTGCTTGATGGAGATCCTTCCACTTAAGAGGTCTCTGGAAAGAAGGAAATGACAACCTGGAACACAGATAGCCAATTTCTTTTCTACGAAAGAAAGTCAAGTTTAAAGCGCATAATTAAACAGCATAGAAGAATTACACATTCATCAAAATATGTATTCATATAACAAAACATTTCTAGTCAACCTTTTGGGCCAAACTAGTTTCTAATGCTCTATTTAAATGACCCAAAAAAGGGTATGAGTGCAAAGGAAATTAACTGACTGTATGACATACAGACTTGTACTGAAAGACTATGATTTTCTTTTTTGACACAGCAGCATGAAGCATTCGGTGAAAGGAAAAAAAAATATCTTCCAAGACCAGTAATAAATTCCTAAGACACACTGCCACACACACCTGTTGCCATGTGGCTTTTTGCAAAAGCCACACTGCTTGCTGGGCACCCAAATATGTTTGCTTTCACTAGCAGAGGTATGTTCCAAGCCTTCCCTTTTAACAGTTGAAATGTTATCTGGAATGAACAAGGGAGGTTCATCAAGTGAAAGACTCTTGCTACTTCTTCTCTGTCGAGGTTGGAGATTCTTATCATTTCTTTTAGACTTGTTTTTTTCTTTATCTTCGTCCTTCAGATGTTCTACAACAGGGGGATCTTTAGTCTCTCCCTCCTCCTTTGTGGAGCTATTTGCTTTTAGCCCAGTTGCAAGCTGGTGTTTGCTGGCTTGCTTCTGACCAGGATGTGAAACATGGCCTGATAATGAATGGCTATCTTTAGAACAGCTTTGATGAGTAGGAGATTTCTCACTTGCTTTTTGAACTGATGACTTCTGCGCTTGCCCAGAAGCCTGGACTCGGGGTATTTTCTTCAGCTTTGTGTTCATCTGCTTTTTCACAGTCACCCCTGAAACGCTACTCTTTGCTTTCAAACCCAGATCAGATTGTTTCTTCCTAATTTTAACTGGGTTATTTGGATGCTGATGACTCTCTTGCTCATCTGCATTTCGCTTCAGATTTGCAGAAGACGGGCTGTGAAGGCCCGAAACAGCAACACCAGCTCTTGTTCTCGACCGCATCATTTCTTGTTGCACTGTACCTGATTTCTGCCGAGCACCTGCAGTCAGGTTTTGTTTATTCTGTACTACAGATTTACCATGCCGGGGCCTAACGTTCTTTTCACATCTTGTTGCAATACCAATTTGTTTCTCATCATCCTGAAATTTTGATACCTCTGGGCCTTCTACTTTAGCACTGCTGATCTGCTGCTGTTCATTTTGGCTTGATTGGTCAACAACAGTGCTTTCTAAAAAGCTATTTCCTGGGTCAGCAGAAGAAAACTCTTTGCTTTTCAAATCTTTATTATCACAGTCTGCACTGTCCAATAGTTTCTCAGATGGAGTTTCAGTATTCTCCACCCCCTTGTCATCACCTCCAGCTTCTGTTACACATTCCTTTACTGACAACATGTTTGCATCAAGAACTTCCACATTGTGGGAACCTAAACTGCAATCAACCCCCTCTTTCACAGAGCTGGACGAATTTGAAAAGGTCTCACAAATTTCATCTGTATTCATGCAAGCACTAGATGAATCATTATCTTTTCCAGTTACTTCAATTTGATTATGTTCTTCTGTTTCCTTCTCTGATTCCTCTGCTTTATTATGTGTCTTTTCTTCTGAAGAATTTTCCAAGCCCACTGAATCAATCACATCACTTGTTTCATTTTTAACTGGCATCATTTCAGTATCTGCAGATACCGAACAAACTGACTCAGCACTCCCAGAGTCAGTCTTCATTGCAACTTCTGCTATTTCCTTTGTTTCCCCAGGAGAAGGAGAACAGGGTCCTGTTAAATTAGCACAACTTAACTCTTGGGATGTTTCTTCAACTTTTGCCTGCTCAGGGGTTTCAGACTTTATTTCTTTCACATCTTCAGGACCAGGCAGACATTTTGTATTACTTTGGGATGCTGTTACAGCCGCTGCTGCTCCTTCTACCTGTCCTGATCGTCTTGTACTACGCCTA
>VZRR01000970.1:62742-78321 GCA_013398015.1 Oreocharis arfaki
CCCAGCAGTGTGGGATGGTGAGGAATGTGTGGTCCTGAAACAGCTTGCACAGGCTCGTGCAGGGCTGACTTCTGTGCATATGAGAGCATGTTTGAGAGATGCAGCCCATAGTCTGGGAACAAGCAGTAAAACAGTGGGATGCTGCCTCAGCATGTGGGCTATAATGGAATTGGGATGGTGACAATACATTAAGACACTAAAAAAAAAAAAATATATATATATATATATATTATCTTAGTAACAAATATTTAGAGATTATCTCAGCAATAAGTATAGAAATTAGAAAAATAAAGTAGGAAAAAATAAAAAAGGAAAAAATAAAGAAAAAAAAAGAAAAAACCTATCTGAATAGGAGGAGTTGTACACCAGTGTACAACTGAACAGATCGCAAGTAAGAAATATACGAGTCACATTCAACATATTTATACTGCAAAAGGCACCACTGACCTCCACCTTACTATTTTGAGTTTCTCCACTACTTGTANAGATTATCTCAGCAATAAGTATAGAAATTAGAAAAATAAAGTAGGAAAAAATAAAAAAGGAAAAAATAAAGAAAAAAAAAGAAAAAACCTATCTGAATAGGAGGAGTTGTACACCAGTGTACAACTGAACAGATCGCAAGTAAGAAATATACGAGTCACATTCAACATATTTATACTGCAAAAGGCACCACTGACCTCCACCTTACTATTTTGAGTTTCTCCACTACTTGTAAAGTATCTAAATTTCCAAACTGTCCCGTACTACTGACTCACTTTTACATATATTATAATATAACAGATTAACATATAGTAAAAACTGTCTATTTGCAAATTTAAAGCAATGTTTTCCCTACGCTAAACAAAACTACGACCATTTTTTAATTCTTTAGCAATGTAAAACTGAAGAAAATAAGCCTTACTTTCTGGTGAAACAGGAGGTAAGGAGAAGAAAACACCCCTAAATACACCATCAAAAACTATAACATTGATAAATCTTTATTTTTATTAACATAAGACCTGCCTTGATTATTTTCAGCCACAACTAAGACAGAAATGATCAGGTTTTTGACACACTGACCAAGGTAAACCTCAAGTGTACAAATAAATTTTGTTTCTGTAGATGCTAACCCTGGATTTCTTTTGCTTAGGTAACCACACCGAACAGAACATCACTGTTGTTCCTGCTTTGCACTGTTGTAAAATGCTCTGTCCAGCTGAATTACACTAAGGGCAGGGATGTGCAAGTCCTCAGCAGTTTCCACATGGGCATCACAGATTATATCGAAATGGTTGAACATTTCAAAATTCCTACAATGTTATATGTGAATAACAACATAAAGACATCACATCATGCTTCAATGAAAAGAACAGCTACATTCTAAAGCAGTAACTAACACGTCTAGGTAAGCCTTCAGAAGAGCTAATCACCACCAGTGAAGCAACAAAACATACAGAGATAGTGATATTTTGCCAGTAAGTCTCAAGATTGCAAATGAAGATGGTATATCTTCTATGAAAAACCATTTCTGTACTGACATTTGTGATGCATATGTTCAAGAAACTGGATTAAAAATACTTTTTGTTAAAAAAAAATATTTTCAAGAGAAATTACATGACGACATAACTTACATAAGGAAACATGAAATTCCAACTGTTTTACAAAAGCTCGCCTGTAACCCATTGAACTGAGAATTTGCCTGCAAGTACCTTGAGCTGACTCCCCAGTGCAAAAAAAGAATCATAGTAAGTAACATGAAATACTAAGTAAACATTTGCTCCCTTTCTCCATTAACGTCTGTGTCGTAGAGAGGTATTTTTGCAGTCTTTGGAATAAAGACATATGAAAATCAACAATAATTAATAAACTTAATACAGCATGTACCTTGACAGAGGACTGCGTACCCATTTTATTATAAAGACAGAGCTACATCACGAGCCTAGTGAATTGTGGTTCTTCAGTGACACAAGCCTGTTACTTTGGAAACAAGGAGCAGTAAAGCACAAATTTTAACAACAAAGTAAAAACACCACACCAAATCAAGTACTTTATTGTAAATTCATTACTTTTATTAAGAAGGGAGTCTTCACATATTTACAAATCAGACAGCTAATCTGAATTGCTTTGCAAATCTTAGCACAGATCCAATCTCTCTCCACCCATGAAACTGATCCAAAGGCATAAATAACTAAATATTTCAGAAGGACCTAAGCTGGGGAACACAGGTAGTTTGCCACCTACAAACACAAAAAGGCACATAATAAACATTCTCCAGGTCCTCAAAACCAATACAGTAAATTTAAATTTTATACAGAAAAGTTACTGGTCATAAAACACCGTGTAATTGTTCATATGGACAGCTTGGAGAAAGGAAGGCATAAAGGGGCAAGAAAACGAGAGAAACAACTATAAACCAAATTTTGGGCTGGAATCTCAAAGTTACATTCAAAATTAGTTCAAATGTAGGAAGAAAAATACATGTACATTTGGCTTTAGTGAAAAGAGCCTGAAATGCCTAACACAGCCAGACATCACACTAGCTAAAGAGTATTTGTAGTCAGAAAAATCGGTTTGGCTCCAAAGATTCAGTAGGTGATCATGACTTTAGCAGAGGTAATGCTGCTTTTAACAATACCCACGAAAACACAGGCTAAAACCAGAAAAAGCAGACTGCACTTGAGGGAAACACTTTCCCAGCAGCAATCCAGAGGGATAGGTAAAAAAGGGCAATTAAAAAGATGTCTCTAACACATTTTGTACATTCTTACAGCATCAGTCTTTCTTCATCATTTACAGTAAGTACTTGATTTCATAAACATACCCATAAACTAAATTAGTTAAAAGCTGGATTTTAATATGAAATCTAGAAGTCTCCAGATGAAATGCAATGGTAATTCCATTCCCTGTATTTTAAGTATAATAAATCAAACTACCCCAGTAAATGATATCCTGAAAAGCTACACAGTTTGCGATAGCTAAGAAGTACCAATTTAGTATGAATGCTAAGTTATTAAGCTCACTGGCACGTGACCAGTAGGACCTGCTGTGCTCACAGGTGGTAAGCTTCCAGCATGTCTTCCAACAAGAACAGAACAAGACAGAAAACCTATCACTAGGGTACCGTTCAAAGTTGAAATAAGTGTGTTGCTCTCAAAAGAGTTGTCATATTCTAAACTTCAGAGTTTCCACTTCATATTAATGAATTGCTCAATAAGGCAAAAAAATCAACACAACCCCAAAAGCATGCTTCCACACCCACTCACACCACTCAAACATTTAAGATGGCTAAGAGCTGTTCTACACAATCTGATTTTCTGCATTGGTCATGCACAGATTGGAAGCACAGCCACCCGATCAAACTGATGAAAATAAGCAGAGAGGCACCTAAAACAAGATCTGGGACACTTCTAATTGCTTCAAGAATTTAGATTTAATTTATTTCTCAGAAGCTTCATTTTGTCAAAATCTGTCCTTTAAGTGGCAAGGAGAGCAATTACATCAACTTCTACTATCAACAAGAGGTCTTTCTGCTAATACCTACTCCAGGACAGGAAGAGCCCTCCATAACTGCAAAGTTCTTATGAGCTGCAGTGAATAAGAAATGTAGAGAGTTTGTACCTTGATTCAGAGAGGTACCAGAACTTCTTAACTGTGCTGTAAGACCCGCAATCTCCTCAGTCTAGCTCCATAAACCAACAACTTAACTACATCTTTATAGTTTAGCACTCACCCTACACAAACACCTTCTAAAAGGATTTCAGTATAACTTGACCTCTACCCTATCTAGCTTGTGAGAGTTGTGTGAGTCATAAAGAGTTAAGTCTACCTCTGTTCAAAGCCATAATCAGGATCACCTGCAAAGAATCTCGTTCTCTTCTCTAAATATGTAATCATTCAATCAAAGCTAAAAAGATAACCCCGTTCTATTACTCTAACCCTGTTCTATTACTCAGTGGCAATTACAAAGCAAGCTCAGCAAGTTTGGTCTGCTCTGTCTTTGGTTTTTGTTGGTCTTTGTCTGACCAATAGTGTCATCTAACTAAAGAAACCATCTAAATCCAGCACAGTCTGGATTCAGGCCAAGAGATAAATATGAGACTGCTTTATTGATACTGATATAGTTCTGCCTATCAGCAGATAGGTAACAAACATCCATTGTTATACTCCTCGTATTTGTCATATACCAGTACTGCTGACTGAGACGCTTGGTACAAGAAAGACATGGACCTGGTGAAGCAAGTCCAGAGCAGGCCACAAATGACTGGAGGGCTGCAGCACCCGTCCTTTGATGAAAGACTGGGAGAGTTGGGGTTGTTTGGCCTGTAGAAGAGGGGGACACCTCATTGCAGCCTTTTAATACTTAGAAGGCGCTTATAAGAAAAACGAGAATAGACTTTTTAGTATGGCCTGTAGCAACAGGACAAGGGTAATGGTTTTAAACTAGAAGACGGTAGATTCAGACTGGATGTAAGGAAGAACTTTTTTATTATGAGGGCAGTGAAACACCTGAAGAGGTTGCCCAGAGAGGTGGTAGATGTCCCATCCCTGGAAACCTTCAAGGTCGGGTTGGACAGGGCTCTGAGCAACCTGATCTAGTTGAACATGTCTCTGCTTATTGCAGAGGGGCTGGACTAGATGACCTTTAGAGGGCCCCTTGCACACCACACCATTCTATGATCATATGCTGCTATTCTCCCCAGGAGATGTAGCTGTAATTCAGCTTACAAAGGCTGCGTTTTCTGGATAGATGTCTCTATCTATGTGTTTCTCATAGGCATGCACTTGAACTGCCTAAAGGACATACAATCAATTGCTACCAGTATCCACCACATACAGTCACGTAACAGGTAACTCACCATAAAAAGAGTTTAGTATTAATAAAAAGCTTATTTCTTAATGAATGATGGGCAGCATAAACCCTAAAGCTGAGCAAAACATGTTGAGTAACAATTTTGGATCAGGCCTGTAAAAACTCCCATCAAAAACTAATGTCCATGCAGCCATAAGAAAAAGAGCAGGAAACAAACCCACACTCAAAACCTACTGAAGCAGGAAAAAGACCCCAGATATCTTGTTTTGGCTTGACAGTTCACTTTTTCATTGCTTTAATCAATATAATCTTTGACTTATAGTTTTCCATGATGTAATACCACCTAATTTAGTGAAGGTGAGAATTTAGTCTGTTAGTAACAGTAAAATATATATTCTATAAGGAAACTATCAAGATTTTCAGAAACAGTTCATAACACTTACTCAAAAAAAAATAAACATTGATATAATCATGTAACTGCATTAATCTACAACACTTCTCAGTAATGAACCTAAAAATTATATTTTTTAAACTTCCAGTCAAATAAAGAACACTACTAAGAATAGAGTATATTTTTGTCTCTTGCATCAAATTCAGTGTAATTATTCCAGCTATTCATAAATATTAATAATTTTAAGGGATTGGATCATCCTTTTTCTTAATCTTCTAAAACTACTCAATAACTTCTGAGATTATTTTTATTTAAAACTTTGCTCTAAATTGTTTCCAAATCAGGTATTCCAAAAAGTAAAAAAAAAATTTTACTATCATTCCAGGGTCTCAAAGCCAACGAAAACAAAACACCCAGAATCTAGAATCAGCTCAGTACCAGAACGCCTAGCACTAACAGAATAACCCTGTGGTCAGAGCAGTAATTTGTACAACTCTCCTGCTCTGACTGCTAACCCAGAAATACTGTATTTTTTTAAGCCAACCACAGACTTCAAACAATCAAGAATAGTACCTAAACAAATCTTGACTTTCATTGGTAATAACTGAAAAAGCCTAGGCTATTTTTGATCTACATAAGGAACCTTCCTCTATTGTTACACTACAAAACTAAAAAGACCTGCTCATGTTTACATGACAGGCATGTAAGGAGTGCATCAAGAAAGGGCAGCAAGGTGACAGAAATCCCAACTTATTATTTCTACATTATGAAAAGGGGTTGGTACTAGAGTGAAACTGTATGTTAAATTGTAATCTTAAAAAATTGTAAGATTTACCTGTAGAACAAGGCATCTGGAAATTGGGGTCATTGCTATCCAAAACAGGCAAACAGAACTGGGCACTTGCAGATCCTAGCATAGGATCCTTATCGCTGAGCATGATCTTCAGCGAATCCTCTAAGACATTTTGACTTGTGCTAAAATCCTCACAGACTTCATTCTCCAGGTTGGATTCTAGAAATAGGGCATCATCTAAGTGTTCAGTAGGAATTAAATGGTTAAATGTATCAACTATATCCATGAAGACTCCTGTGTGTCTTTCAGCCCTATAGAAAGACAAGAAAAATACCATAAGAAAATAAGCTACAAATTGTAAAACACCTAAGACACCAGCAAATTTTTTGGCTGTTGTGTTTTATAAGGAATGCTTAAGGTATTTTAGAATTATAAAAAATAAATTAAAAACTGTTTATGGCTTAGTATGGCCCACTGCATAACTAAAAATCAACTCCCTAATTATTTTTAAGAGAAATTCCAGGCTAAGTTAACACAATCTCCTCTACCAGCACCTGAGTGCTGACACTTCTACAGAGTGTGTGTAACAAAGGTAACCAAACAACTCCTTTCTAAAATTTGTTTAAACCTTAACCAACTCAAAGGGGTAGGACACCAGAGGAGGAAGATACCAAGAATAAATGGTACAACAGCACTGTGAGCATGACTCCTTCTTCTTTTTAAATGTAAAAATGTGAGGTCAGCTTCCACTAACATCAGTGGAGCTGAGAAGGTTCCAGAGTCTGACATACTACTACTACTACTACTACTACTACTGAGAACTACATTTCTGTTCAAAGAGCAACCACCAAGTACTTCATAGCAAGCTAGTATTTTCAGACAGCAAGGTTTTACCGCTATTATTTTTCACCTATCAATACAGTCAATAAAATTACAGAAATTTTTAAAGAAAATCTGATCTCAATCAGATACATGAGAATTCTGAGCTGGCATCAAAACGAGGAACTTTCTAGAAACTTCAGTTTTGAAGAAGTTTAGGTGAACTTGTCAAAGTCTACTTAAGGAATTGTATTCAAAGATGGCACCTGCATTTTACAAGGAATTCTTTATTATCTAGATCTTCTTTGCAATGCAGCAGAAGTGCAACTACTGCAGCAGAGACTTAACTAATAAGAATGTATAACTAAACAACAGAATGGGAAAAAAGTCAGCAAAACACTTCTTCAGAAGTTTTGCTTTAGCATATACTCAAAATGAAGCGAGATAACTATAACAAATATGATCTTACAGGTAAGGAAAAAGGAGCAATGCAGGACTGCCTGGCTTAATTTGGCATACTACATAGTCTGGAAGACCAGTTTTGGCACAAAAAGCTTTTAAAGCTTTTGGAAAAAGCAAAAGGACACACATACTTTCCTGTTCCTTCTTTCATCATCCTCCTCCCACAAGACAATTTTTTTTTTGTTTAGAATGAACACACTAATTAAAGGAAAATGACAAGTGAGAATTGGAGTTTGCAGTGCTTGAATTACTTTCTAGACTGCTATTCCAGCAACATGCCACTAAATAAATCCAGTACTTACTCGTGCTTAATAGAACATTAAGCATGCTTCCTTAGACACATTAATGAGACATTTCTGTTTTAGCAACCAACTGGGAATATCCTACCCAGATACACATAAGGGCTCTGCTACAATTTCCAACCCTATTTATGCCATTTATTTTATCTCACAAATTTACAAAAAACTACAGGTTTAACATGAACAGTGTTTCATTTTGTTTGAGTGGGGTTTCTCAGAGCTTTTTTGTTTGTGAGAATTTGTTGGGTTTTGGGTTGTTGGGGTTTTATTTTCAAACATGACAGCCTTTCTTCCCTCTCCCATACGGCAGCTCAGAAGAAAACAATGGTCAGATATGGCACTGTGTCTCTGCAGAGCATGGTATCTTTCCAATTTCTACACACTAACCACAACAAAGCACTCTAATACACAAGGTCTCTACTGATCAAACAGCCAGCAAGAAGTAAAGTTTGGTCAAATCATGTGCATTTAGTAAGCAGGCAACAGACTTCAGCAGCAAGTCATAATCTGAAAGCTCCCTCACCAAAAAAAACAGGCTGCTTTTATCAGGCAATACAGGGCATCTACATATACACCACACCAACTAGCACCTACAGCAGTCAACATCGTTCCTAAAGTTCCAAATCTGGCAACAAACGAAGAAGCAAACTAATGGAGTAAGTACTATGCCGCACTGCATAAACTGTTTTCATTATTATGCCAAGTAGTTATAACAATCTGATACTACACAGGATAAAGCACAAGAAATGCAGCGACTCCAAGTAACAAAATAATTACAAATGCCCCAATACAGTACTTTAAAGCACCTTCCTGTAATGACAGGATTTTTTCATATTAGCATTACATGAGCACAAGATTAACAGCCACAGGATAAAATTATGGTGAACCCTGACATTAACAAGTGTCAATGGCACTGCAAGAGAACACCTACCTATTGTGAGAATGCAAGAAATCTTTTGCATCCAACATTAAAAAGTGGCAGAGGCTTTGAAAACATTTACAATAACATATCCCAATCTTTTTTCTGGATAGAACATATATATATTTGTTACTCAAATACTGTTATTCCCAAAGCAGTGATGACCACTTCATTAAAACCAATGTTAAGTAGCAAAGCTTGAGAAGAACATTTTCTCTTACTACAAAAATCCCTCCTGACAGAAATTAACTTCTGTCTTCAGTGATGTGATGAAGAAAAAAAGATTACCTACAGTTTTGTAAGACTACTATGTAGCCATCTGGAACACTAAAAGCACTGTGAAGTAAATGTCAAAGCAACTATACATGCAGTGGCCACAGCCACCTTCGATGACACATAAGCAGCTAGCAGAGAAGACTCAAGAGGAATTTTACTGAAAGCTTTATTTCTGGAGCATGAGCCTATGATCAAGTGTAAGTTCTATCCAAGTTTTGCATCAAAAAGTCAGAGGCTTGCATAAAAATACTACTACCACAAAATCTAATCGTAAAGAATTCTTTCTACCATTTTTAAATAGAAAGTTTATGCCAGCAAAACACATGAAAACAAAATTTTGCTTTACCTAGTTCAAAAAACCGCTGTGCGATCCTTTTCATAATTCGTACACTACCAAGCTATTTCAGAAAACTATTTTTAACATTACTAGATTAACTGTCACAAGAAGTGTAGAATCTGTGGGCCTGAGGATGGAGGATGTGCTTCTGTAGCTACACAGCTGACTGTTAGAAACAGCTGCTGCAAGGAAAAAAAAAAATCTTCCCTTGCACAATGCCTTAAGTGTATAAATTTTGAATGGTTTATTTTGCATTTAAAACACTTTGACCATCAGGAAAAATAGCCAGAGGTACAGGTAAAAATCACAGTTAAGATTTTCATGCTCACTCATTTCCAAAGATAATTCTAACCCCTGAAAGGAAGAATGTATTACTCCACTGAAACACAGCTGTGTCCTCCACTTGAACCCTAATGGCCAGCGCCTCGGCAACGCTCCCAGCAGATGCGCACATACCGGTTGTACTCCCATCGCAGAGTAACTCACAAGTGCTTTCCCACTGGGTAGCTAATCAGAAGCAACAGAATATGAAAAGTATTATGCATGCAGAACTAGGGAAGAGTGCTCATAAATGAGGCCAAGGAGCAAGTCCCAGCCAGGCTCAGTGAAACTTCTCCCACCCACTGCCTCCTGGAGCATCAGGGCACGTACTGAGACTGCAGCACAGCAACATACAGGAGTCTGGGTAAAAGAAGAGCTCACCATCAGGAAAAGCTTAAAGTATAGAGAGCATTCTCCTCAGTTTCCTAAATACATTCCTCTTACACTTCTGAAACTGATTTGTTTCTATCACCCCCTCCACTGCAAAAAAAAAGGAGAAACAATTACAGAAGTAACATTGAAACAATTACAAAGTAACTCACCAACCAACATCTGTCATCATTAAGTGATCCAAGACTAGAACGAACCCTGTTAGAAAGCACCACAGCAAAATACGACTTCCAGAATCTCCACCACATTATGTTTAGCATAAAATTTCTTCATGCTCTCAACACTGTTTGCTTTTACAATCTGAGTCCTTCAGCTTAAAAAATAATTTCTCCCATTGTTGAATTAGTTTATTAAGCTAGGTATGTCATAATATTGCCTCAAATCCTAACAAATCTGGTATGAAATAAACATGCTATATGATCTGCCGCAGCAGATTTTTATCTTTTCCCCATTTACCATATTTTCATTACATCTTTAACAGTACTACATGACTTTCTAAAATTAAAAGGTAAATAGCCAGAATGATCACTTGCTAAGAAAATAAACTGAGATCTCAAACAAGCATATCCTTCCAAACTCATCTTAGAACAGAAGGAAGACTAGAAACTGGACAAGAGATGTTGTACATCTTTAAGCTTTTTCATTGCTTAGTTCGTCTGTGAAAGAGGCAAAGGATTACTTCAGTTCCTACTGCATTACTTTCTTAATCACAGCAGAGAAAAATAATCTAGTGCAGATATCCAACTGCATCTGCACATTTCTACCATCTTATCTAAAATCCACCTCAGGCAGGGGTGATCACAATTTGTATTTACCACCAAGCATCTTGCGTATTACTTAGCTGATGGACAGTCCAAGCTTACTCTTGACTGCATTTTAAATTAAGTCTCCTTTAAACATCAGTATGTGAAAGTGTTTCATTTTTCAATTACATATTTGGATATATGTTAGACACATTTGTCTTTATATTTTACTATTTTTCTTTATTTTCTTTTATATTCATTTTGTTCCGTTTTTACAGTATTCCCATGTCATTTATTTTACTAAGCAAATGTTAGGTTTCACTGTAACTACTCTCTTTCCTTCCCTCTCTGCCCAGGGGATGAATTTAATATATCAGTTTACCTTTTAAACTTGACTTTCATATTTTAGCTTATATTTTAAAGTTAGTAACATAAAATAGAAGCTTCTGTATGTTTAATGATTGTCAATTTAAAAATAAATCTGGTTTATGAAAGTCCTCAGCAGTCAGACTTCAAAAAAATAAAACAGTTCTACAAAGAAATTTAACCAAATAGGAATTGCCTGAATTGGGAACAAGGAGAGGCAAAAACCTGAAGGAACCTAACAAAAAAAAAAAAAAAAAAAAAAAAAAAAAAAAAACAAAACAAAACAAAAAAAAAACAAAAAAAAACCACCAAACCCAATCTCACACTGCTTATTTAGGATATTCAAAATCCCAGATGTTGACTAACCCATCTACTTTATTGACCTGCCTCAGTAAGTGAGCCTGAAACTGCTGAAGATAGCATAGCAATACTACAATTCCTTCCATTTCACTGAAGTGCCTTTCTGAATAGTGTCTGTCGCTTCCAATTCGCTGGATCTGTCTAGTGCTTTTAAAAGCTTTTGTACATCTAGTCATTGACTGGGCTATGTGGGAAACACTGCAACATTCAAAATACAGGACTTGGGTCTCTGGACCTCGTGCTTATGCACACCAAATGACCAACAGCAAGCAGTAGTCATAACAACAGTAACAGACTCAATTAAAAATATTCATATTTTATTAATTTTTTCAAGTAGTAAACTCTGATAGGAGAGTAAACAAAAGGAGCAAGTTATTTGGATGACTAGCACCTTAGATGTCAAAACAAATGGGAAAAGCTGACTCAGCACTATTACAGAAGATCAGTAAGTAACAATAACTGACAAAACTTTCCATCATAAGAAGGGAACTGCACCTTAATTGGCATGCAATTAGCTAATAACACAGACAGCTTAAAAAAAATCCCTTGCCCACGTTGTGTGGCAACTACTGTACTCAAAGGGACAACTCAGTATGAAACGTCTACCTTTGTTCACTGGAACTGTGATGTCAGACCACCCCCTGGGCTCAATGATACCTTGACAAAACCCACCTACCAAACAATGTTACTTCAAAGCCCTGATTCACGTTTCACTACCATCCTCTTCCTTCCTCAGACACAAACTTCAAGGTGCGAAGTACCTAACTGAAAATTAGTGCTAAGTTGCCATGTATCCATTTAGGCACGCTTCAACCACTAGAAGCTCCATGCCTTATGTTCATGCACCAAAAGCCAGAACTGAGACCCACGTTTTCTGTAGCAAGAGATTTTACCCAATAGAGTTCACAGTACAAACACATCATGGGATTAAAGAGAAAATCAATACCAGACAGTACATCAGTGGCAGTAAGAAGACATCAACTTGACAACTTTTTGGTGAGTTTACAACTTCCACACCAATGTGCTTTCTTATCTGGTTCTTACTCCCTCAAATCCCATCATCTGGGCCAGTCTTCAAGAACTAAAGTAACTGACAAAATATTTTTGACAGAACAAGCAATGTGATTTACAAGTATATGAACTGCCATCTAGCCACAAAAAGAAAAGTGTGTGGAACAGTTACAAGAAGATTTCAGCATCCTTTCTCAAAAAAAAAAAAGCAGATACAACACTTGTATACAATATAATTTACTGAGCTTTAGTTTTTAAGCATCATCAAATTTGACCTTCCTCATTCACCTACCCCCCAAAAAAACAGGACACTGCCAAAAACCTGCCTAACAGGAACATGTAGGCAAACAGGTTTATTTGAAACATCAATACTGCTGTAAAGGAGGGCCAGGTACACCGACAAACTTATCCGCCAAAACATCAACTCATTAGGTACCTATATGCCACCTGTTCCCTTATGTAAATCCCCTACTTATTATTTATTAATTTAATCTCTCATTTAAAATTTAAGATCTAGCTTTTAGTGGCACCAAAACAAAACCCTGCTAAAGACCAAAAAACATGAAATGTAAATCTGAGCATTTCATTTACTGTTAAGAAGCTCTTCTATGCTATTTTTGTGTTTACCTCATTCTGAAGTCTTCAGACACCGACATAAACCCCTTGCTATTAAAATCTCAACAGACATAACAAATAATAATCACCTCCCAAAATCAAACTAGAATCTAAAGTTATGTACTGCTCCCCTCACTGACAGAGCAGATCTCTTACTACTTGCTATCACGGTATTTAAGAGAAAAGACAGCTCAAGATACTTGCTTTATTAAACCTTCCCTATTCAAAACACACTCATCAGCCATAACTAACTCATTTCAGTGAACAGAAAGGAAATTACAAAGTATTTAATTAGAAGACAAAGAAATGCAGGAAGAATAGAGAAACCTTTTCTTAATCATACAATATCATATTTTATCATTGAAAATCATCTTAACAGTTATGTTTCGAACAGTATAACCTCTCCTCAAAAAAAACACACCTTTCTCACCCTCACTTCATAGCTCAAAGAGGTACACAGTGCTGCACTAAAACTTGTGCTATGTCAAAAAACATCTTTACACTGTGAAATGTGGAGTATGCAAATGTAAAATGCAAAGTTTTTACACTGTGAAACATTAAGTACTCTGTTTTTTTCTGCTGGACTGTCCCACCAATGAATACTTCTGAACACCACAAAAATTAGGCATAATCAAAGATCATACATAATTTCATTAATCTCTCCATCACTGTATGTACCTTGGGAATTTCTAAGCTCACTACCAAGAGACATTTCACTGACAAGAAAAAGATGAAGACAGATTGTATTTCCATCACTCCTGCTATTCTCTTGAACTCTTCCACCCTCAGATTCCTCAATACTTGTTTCAAGTATTTTCAACTGGAATATAGTATAAAATAAGCTGTGTAACAGGTTACACTGATTATTTGTTGGTCACCCGACAAAATGATTTCATTCGCAATACCTTTTGAATTTGTCAGTGTCTCTCCCATAATGATTCATTTGGAAACACCTCTTAGAATTAGGGTTAGTTTGTTGGGATTTTTTTTAGCAATACTTAAAAGCTTAATGGCTAAGCCTTGTGAAGTTTTTCATAGAGATGGGCCATCCATCATGGAGCTATATTGACACCACTCAGGAGGATATGACAAGCTGTCCGTATTTTTCACTTTTTGATTCTATAAAATGAACTCTCATATCCCAATTCAGTGAACTCTATCATTGCTGCTTCATCATATTACCTTTCAAAAATACGCCCTTAGCATAAAAAAAAGCTTCTAATATAACATAGCTCTCCCCGTAAAGCTTGGACTTAACAATATTTAGGTTGACCAGAAAAAATTAATGCAAAAAAATTAAAATAACAACTAAAAAAAATCATCAGCTTGACTCTTAACACAACACAAGTGGTAGAGGTGAGTCTCTTTTTAAGAGAGAGGTTGCAGAAATACCGCAGGTAAGAAGTTTTAGAGTTTCTGTTTTCCTCAAAGCACCTTACTTACCACTGTGTTGAATTATCTCAGCTGTGTTGAATTAAATCTACCCAATATTGTTTGTAGTTAGGTACCCTTTCAGTTTGCAAATGTAAAATGCACATAAAAACTGAATGACTAACGGGCATCAATAGCTGAAAAAAATGTAGGTGTTCAGAACTCCATAATTATACGCATAATCTTTAAAGCCAACTATAGAAATTAAAAGCAGAAGCTACTTGGTACAGCAAAGAGAAGAGTTTCACTGAGGAAACCACACTAAGTGTAAACACCACTGGACTTATTCCAAGAAATATAAAAACCCACGTTTTCAAGGTCTCCCTTACATTGTGTCCCAAACCATAACACATTAATTTACTAAGCAAAACAAACCATAAATTAGTGGTGTTAAAGAGATGCCATATGCTTACCATCCTTACATTTAATCCTAAAATATTTCCACTATTTAGCGATGTTAGCATCCATTTTTATAGAAGCAAATGGATAAAAATTACATCATGAATTAACAAGTACATAAAAGACACCACAACTACTATCTGGATGGCAGAGTTTGTCAGCCCCCATTCCTGTATTTCTTTACTGCTTTTTACGCTTCAATCTACAGGCTATTTCTACTAACTTAACCTATGCCGCAGAGTGCTCTTCATCCAAACGCTCCCCGCAAGGCCTAACAGGTCTCCCTTGTGCACACCATACAGAATGAATGGCTCTTCTAAAGCCTGAGAGTTATTATTTGCATTCTAGTAGCAAGCAATAAACGCATTGTCTCAGAAAGAGCACCTCATCCCAGATTAGGATGTGGAAATACCACCAGGCCACTGAATCCCACAGCACTGCTGATGACCACATTTTCTCCCGCACTTCCTACAGTGAGTACTATACACAAGAGTTGAACGCAGAAATTGTTGGTGATGCTAAGTTTAAGAGACGGGAGGAGGCGCCCGGAACAGGTCAGACCAAGAGCAAGAAGAGTAGGGTCTAAACTGGTAATTATTTCTCTGGTTTGTATGGGACAATTAGGCATTGGCGGCTCAAGGAGTGAGAAGGGACAAAAGTAGAAGGGTCAAAACGTAGCAATTGCAGGGTAGGGAAGGCGGTGTGGGAGAGCTCGCAGCAGCAATACGACTCCGGCCAAGGAGCCTGCGGCAGGGTCCCGCACGGACACGGGACGGAAGCGGCCGCCGCAGGCAGCACGGCCGGGGCCAGAGCGCCATGTCAGGTGGCCGGGCGAGGAGCCCGGCCCGGCCGGCC
>VZRR01000970.1:78776-100660 GCA_013398015.1 Oreocharis arfaki
CGCGCTGCGCAGGCGCTGGGCGGGAGGGGCCCGGGGCGCGGGGCGGGGCAGAGCCGCGGGACCCCGGGCCGGGCCGGGCCGGGCGGGGCCGGGGCCACCGGCGCACCTCAGCCCCAGCCCTAGAGGTGCTGGAGAGGCCCCTTCAGCGGAGCAAGCCCTCGTGGCTGAGCCGGGGGCGTCCTGGGCACCCTCGCTGGAGTCGGGGGCCGCAACAGCGAGAGGCGTCCGGTGGCAGCCGCAGGCACGGCGGTGCTAGGCCGGGTCCACGGGAGGGTGGATGGAAGGCCGGCCGGGAGGGTCCGCGGGCTTTTCCCGTAAGGCCTTGGCTGAGGACGCACATGGCGAGACCGGTGCGTGTGTGATGATCTGGCCTTTTGTCTTCGGAGAGCAGCTGCCACCCTCCTCCTCGGTGCAACCCGCATTACACAACCTGCTTGTTAATCGGTCCTGTGCGCCGGCTGCCCCGGGCAGATTCCTTCAGCTCTCGCTGAGCCAGGCTCGTCTGTCCTACATGTGGAACAGAAAAGTCTGCGCAGTCGGCCCGTCCTGGGCAGACATGTTTCATGCTGCCGGTTGGTGCAGGCGCGTTTTCCTTCCTCTCTTTTCCTCGTAAGAGTTTCTCCATCGACTGCAGGACCGGTGGCGCACATTCATACAAATCGACACCTAAGGGGCTGTCACAGTGTGTGTTTGTCGGGACATCAGAATCTGGAGTAATTTGGTCTTGAGATAATGTTATCAAAGAGCAGGACTGTCTCTCCTAGTTTGCGTTGCAGCATTAGCTGAGTGTAGCGTTCGTTATCCTGCTTTCGGTTCTGATGGCTGGCATAAAGTGCAGTGCTGGCTGGTCCTTGCATATACCAACTTTCAACACGTCCAAAAGAGAAACTGATTTTTAATATTATTTCTAAAAATCAAGTTTGGATTTATCTTATGAATTACGATATTAATGCTGCCTTTTCATATTCCTAGTATTTTGTAATGAAATGCAAACATGATGTAAGGACAAAAAAAGATGAAGTTAAAATGGATTGTGTTTCCTTTAGTTTCTTTTTTTCAATTCTCTTTTGACTCTTTGAGATTGTATTCTCTAGGGCCTGGTGTGGTGACATGAAGGCTGAAATACATTAAATACTTCTCTTGCTACCATCACACTAAGAAATGAAGCATTAAACTGAAGGCATGGTAACAGCAGCATTTACAGGCACTACACAAGGTAGTTGCAACAAAACAGTTTTGAAGTGGAGGACAGTTTTTAACCTACTCAACATTGTTTTTTCTCTTTGCCCTTCCAAAGTTACAATTATGCACATTACAACAAGTTGGTTTTCTCCAGTTTTCTTCCTGTACTTTCCCAGTTTCAGAAGGTCCCTCTCCTTTCTAAAACAAGCATCTTTAAAAAAACCCTGAATTCTTATGATGGCACAGAACTGAGCTACTGCGCTGGTTGCACTAATTTCTTCCAAGGCTTTTTAGGCATGGACTTTGAACAAAGTGCTAACCCTCTGAAATACTGTTGACATTATACAAAGAAATGAAATTACTTTCTGATGCAAAATTCAGTTAAGTACAATTTACATTGCCCAGATTTTCCAGCATTCAGCCCTTTTGATTTCATTACTTTTGACACAAGCAGCAGGGAAAGCATTGCTGGTAATCTGATCATTGTTCATTGCTCTATTGAGTTTTTTCTTTACACTGTTGAAAGTCACATAACTCCAGTGACCCATCTCAGTTTAACAGCATTTGTGCACTTTTTTTTGCCGTGACCACACTGTGCCACTCCCTTTATGTAATGAACTTGCCTGTCTGTAGCACCTATGTTGCAGTTTAGCATAAAAAGAAAAAAAAAATGCACCCCAATAGCAAATTTCATCGGTATTACAGAGGTCTTTGTATACACTGACAGACCAGGCGTACACAATTACAACTGCACCGTCTACTGTCTTTCCTAACAATATTTTTGTCATGTCGTCCCTTTACACATGAGCTACTTCGCAGTAGTCCAGATCTTGCAAGTTGTTTCCATTGGAAAGCATACTATTTATTTTCAGAAGACAGTGTCTCAGTGCCCTGAACACAAGAAAAAGCAGCAGAAGGCAATTTCTTTGCTTATAATTCCAAGTCTTTTCAGCCACAACTCTGAATTATGAATTATATTCCTTAGAGTCTTTCCACATTTTTTGTCCTAAATGGAATTTCTACTATATGCAGTCAGATTATGATCACACTGGTCTTAAACATGGCTTGCTTATGAGTGTTAATTACTAGTTGTTTGGTTGTCAAAATGTGGAAAGGAGTTAGATTGCTCCATATACTTATCTGGATAAAGAATGATTGGGTTTGGTGGTGGACAAACAGATTTTCGCCCCTGATGTAGGGCAGTATTTGCTACTGTAAAAAAGCTGAGATATATTCCAGCAGTAGGCCATTAACTGTTCAAACAATGTCTCACAGGAACATCTTTCTTTTGTCTGCAAGATACTTTATTTAAATTATTTTAAAGTGCTGCATTTATTTTGTAAATTGCGTAACTTAAAATGTCATACAAAGCAGAGTTAGACTTCTGAAACAGATTCAAGTATGTGTACTACAGCACCAGTTGCATTCATCTGCTGAATTTACAATATTGAGCAAGCTCTTTTTTTCCTGATGACTATTTTCTGAAAGAGTCAGAAATACTACATTGACACCCCTTAATAATTAGATAACTGCTTTCCATACCACACTTGCCATGATTTTTCCCAGGATGAACAGCAGACACTCTGTTCACAATACTTAGGATTTGCCAGTGTCACTAGTTCACGAGGCTCCACAGTTAGCTCATTTGAAGTCTGTTGTAAGTTATTGCAAATAATATCTTTAGCAAAATTTAAAACTGTTAGTTCCTCAGATCTTTTCTATATCTTGTGTAATAAGAATTGACTTTTTCAAATGCAGAACAATGACAGCCAATAATCTAAAATTTTCTCATCCCATAATGGAAATCCACATATTTTGATTAAGAATATCTGATTTGACACTATTTTCCCTTCAATTGCCTACCTTTCCTTGCTTTAGTTAGTACAGGAACAGTAATATCTGCCCCCTTACATACTTCTCGCCAAATTTAGGACAAGATCATCCTGTTTCCCCACAAAAAGACTCATTAGCAGCTGCCGGTTGTAGGATCAAACGGAAGTTGCATGTCCTGCTCTAGAAAGCAGCAGAAAAACATTCAGTTCCACAGGTGAAAGGGACTGAGGCTTTTAAACTGAACCACACAGCTGGGTGGACAAAGGCAAGGTTCTGAAGACAAAGGATGTTTAGCCATTGATTTTTTGACTAAGGGTAGATTTTTGTAGAGAGGTAAAAGGTGTGGAAGCTACAAGCTATTAAGAATACAATGGAATACACGGATTCAAGACTGAAAAAAAGACATTTTATCCCAGAAAATAAGATAGAGTTGCAGTTATTTGCAGAGACTGGTGTAAAACAGGAAGAAAAAAGCTCGAATGAAGTTTTGGAGTGCTAGAGGAAAACAACCTTTGATAGCTGGCACAAAATAGGCCTTTTAGACTTATGTCCCAAACTAATTTGGGCAGTTATCTGTGGCACTGCTGCTAGTTACTAATTCTCTGAATACCTGAGATTTCACTCCAGTACTCTTTACCTTAATTTTTATCTTCTGTGAAGGCAGTCATATGGTAGTGTGTGTCCAGTTCCCCAGTACATGAAAATATTGATAAATTGGAATGAACCTTGGTGGAGGGTCACTGAGATTTTTAGAGGCTTGGAGCATGTAGTGTACTATGCTTGTTCACCCTTGGATGAGACTGAGGAGGGAAATTTCCTGTCTCAGCTAGAAGATGAATATAGAGAGGAAGAGACAGAGGGTCTTGGAGGTCACAGTGAAAAAATGTGAGAAACAGAGAAACTGCATACGGGAAGATTCTGACTAACTCCCAAGAGAAGAGTTTTCAGCTAGGGGGCTGAAATACTGGGAAGGAGCTGTTATCTCCATCCTTGAAGATATTAAAAACTTGACTAGATAGGCTCCTAAATACCCTGATTTAATTGTGAAGTTATCCCTGCTTTGAGTATGGGGTTGGACTATATCACCTCCTAATGTTTTTTCCAATCTAAATTACACTATGCTCTAAATGGCACAATCGGGGGATTTCCTTCAAAAATATCCTAATGCTTCAACCCAGTAATATGTGATAATTCTCTCAAATTCCCTTCCTGGACTTGGCTCAGAACCTCTTCCAAGGCAAAGGGCTTGCCATTTAATAGAATTTACTGAGACCCAACTTCAGAGTAGCATAAATACTCTGGTAGGTGAAAGACAATTGAGGCAGCAATGTAAACATCAAGTACCATTGAATAATACCTAATTTTTTTCCAGTGAAGGAAACCAGGTAGCAATTAAGGAAGTACAGAAGGGAGTTTTGATGAGAAACAAGTGAAGTGATGAGAGACAAGTGAAATAGAAATGACCAAGAATTTCGGGACAGGGAAAACAGAAACAAAATAAGAAAGTCAAGAACCTGGGAGGAAAAGACTCTCAAGGTATGAAATAAGCCTTATGCCGTGAAGAGCTTACTCAAGATCAAACAACAGAATGAAGCCTGAGAATGGGAGAAATAAAAAAGGTTGTGATTTAACACAAATATGGGGAAGTTTGCATGCTCTTCATCAGGATAACCTCCTTAACACAAAGTGATTGAATATTATAAAATTGTCTCACTGATTAGATTAAAATGGGAAACAACCACTAAGTGTCTGCCTAGAAAAAAGTCTGCCCATTAGCAAAATTCTGTCTGAATAAAGGCAGAGCACAGAAACACTCCATGTAGGGTGGCCTGAGGTAGCATTCGACGGCATCAAGGGTGTATAACTCCTGCCAGGTACCCATCCTGCAGAGCATCCTACAAGGAACTCCCAGGTAGAAGGCAAGAAGAATTAAGAGTCCTGTGGAGAGGAGAGTAGGGTAGCCCATCCCTAGGATAGACAGGGGATGTGTTACTGTGGAAAACCTTGTATATAAAGTGTAAAGGGATGATTGTAGTTACAGTATGAGGGAACTCCATGGTTTTGCACATCTGTTATGTCCCCCTTGTCTGTATGTGCTTTTACTATGATGAACTGAAAGTTGTAGTAGAGTTGAATTGAAATTTTAAAGGCAAGTTCGGGGTTTGCATGCCCTACCTAAAGACACTGATTTACTGGGGAATTGAAGGAGGCAAACTAAGATGTGTAGCACTGTGGAAGTGCATGACAATGCTGAGTGGCACTGTCCTGTTCAGATCCTATCCTAACTATGGTTCTGTGCATAGGGAAGAAGGGCTCATCACCTTCAATTCTTGCTCCTCTAAAGTCCAAATGTAATTCAAGTTCTGTCTTCTTCAGAACAAGCATCAGTGAAACCTGATGATAAAGCATGTGCAAATTTATATTAAGGGTAGGAATCAACTACTGCTGTTACTCCACCAATAAAGTGAAATTAAGAATCCAGCCCACTAGAAAATACCCATTCCATACATTTAGGTTTTGTTACAGGTTACATGTAGTATTGAGACTGAATGTCCACTATGTGGATATTTCTGTCTTGAGCATTCCTATGTATCTAAATACTGTGGTATCCGATTTTCTTCAGCTACACTTTTAAGAGTTCTCATTTGAATCAGAAATTGAAGCAGGCAACTTGATCTTCTGGCACTGTCCCTATCATTTCTTGTCAGACCACTATTTAAACACTATTACCTCACAAAGAGGCTTTCCACCGATAAGGAACTTGTGTTGTTATTGAGGTATTTATCAATGCACTAGGACGGTATGTATCAGAATTAACAGCAGTCATGCACGCGACCATCAAGACAAAAATAATGCCACTTGCTGTGGTTATGTGTAGCATAACATAATGTATCAATAAAAAAATCAGATTATAATTGTCAATGGTTATTACACATTAAGAGCAGGGTATGTGGAGAGGAATACTTTACCTGACACTTTGAACTATTGCACTTAAAGAAGTTAGGCAACATTTATTTAACCTACCTGTAGATACCAACACTGCAAACTGAATTTGCCATCCCATGCACACCCTTTACAGATTATGCTTTCATCTTTAGAGAGCTCTTCATCTAACCTATTTTAGGTATCTCTTAGCATAGGAGATCTGAGACATACATGAGAAGGGCAAAATTTCTTTCACTAAGTGTAAGGGAAACATCTACTCAAGTGTAAAAATCTGTATTTCTTCATTCAAGTCCCTCACAGCTATTAATAAACCCCACAAAATTTCAGCCTGATTTTAAGATCTCAATTCAACTTGTGAAGTATAACTGATTTTTTCTTTTACAGTGGGATTACACAAATACATACAAAAAGATAATTGTAATCTACTTGGAACAACATTGTCTCTGGTTTGATAACTTTCCCAATAGTGACAGAAAATACTTGCTTATTAATGATACAGTAAAATCCCAGCAAATCTAAAATACTGTTTTGAGTACTATCTCTCAGTAATTATTTAAATCATGTTGCAAATATTAAAAAAAAAAAAAAAAAAAAAAAAAAAACAACAAACAAAAAAAACCCCCCAGTGTTATTAATGCTGCAGTCAAGCACTCAGAAGCTTAAAAACAAATAAGGTAAGATCATCTATGAACCCTCAGTCTGGCCCTCTCAAATACATTTATTTAATTACAAGAGATTTTTTTCCCCATCTCATTTTTAAGGATAAACAATGCCCACATAAATGGGCAGTGCTTTACTACTTTTCTTGCTGCCAAAGATCCTAAGTCTGACCTAGGATTCATCCTCAATACCGAATTACACATTTTCTGTTTCTTCTGCAATAATGCAGATGGGACTGATTACTTCAGAAATTACTACTTATCTCAACAACTGCCCCACCAATGTAAGGACTAGAATGGATTTTTATACACCGAGGAGATTAACAACCAGAAGTATTAATTAGTTTTGAGTACAGTCTGAAATGGTTCAGGACTGTTCAGAAACACAGTTCTACATAATTTCATATATATTTAAGCACAGTATTTACAGACTTAAGTTGAAACTGACTGCTCAGCACTTTTGAGAATCAGATTCAAGAAAATCACATTCAGTTTTATACCTGATTTTGGATAATCAGTAACAAAGTACCTTGTTTGACTACCTTTCCTCAGCACTTTTTAGTAACCACATGACAGAACAATATAGGGAATTAATCAGTTTTCTGCTGCACTAATTGCAAACTCTCCCTCTCACCCATTTCCCATGAACATTTCTGCTACATGCTAAGGAATCCTGTAAAATACTACCACCATTTATAAACCACATTACATAGGCCATTAAATCCCCAGCACAAACTAGTCTAGCAGATTACAAGCAGGTACTACAATATACCTCTTGAGGGGGCAAAGCAGTTATACACTCATTCTAAGCATCCAAAATTGAATGTTACATTAAAGCCTATCTTCCATGCCAGGCTTCAGCCTTAAGAGACAGTAGTTCTGTTTAAGCATTTCTTCACTTGAATTTGTAAACATATATATATATATATATATAATACACAGATACATTACATGGAATTTCGTTCAACTTACGTAGTTCCATCTGCTATCTTATCTTCACAATTCAAGTACTGTTGAAAACTACCAGAATTGTTACAAAAGAGGAAAATATTTTCTGTTCCTTAGTCATGGCTAAACAGGGAAAGAGTTCAGAAGTTGACTTTTTGCTTTAAACAGACACACAACGCTCATGCAAATTTTTCCTCGTTTACTGAAATCAACTGAAGTCAAGCTCAGTCTCAAGTTTAGAGTTCAATGAACCAAACTTTCCATCACTAACATGTTAGAGCTCTCAAGTGAAACAGAACCCTCCTTACCCATGATGAATTCTGTAAAGACGCAGCAATATCTGATCTATGTACAGAAATTGTATTAATAATTTAAAGTAAAAAAATTCCAGGCATTTTACTTGTAGTTTTACAGATTTCTCCTAATGAGTGACCAAATGAGGATTTTTAACTTGAATTGGATACTAATCTGTGTTAAACCAGTATTTACATCAATCAGACCAGCATACTGACGAGTTACAGAATTTGTTAAGATTTTGTCTTCGCCATTGTTCCTATAATCTAGTCCATCTTGACAAAAGAAACATTGATTACTTTGGATGTCATTTCAAAAGATCTCATTTCCTCAGTCAAATGAAGCTGTATTCCATCAAATAAAATATTTAAACCATGTTCAGCTTCTAAAGGAAAGATGATACAAAATTTATTTTACTACTTTAAAGATTGCACTGTATTATATTCTTTCAGGCATTTTTAAATCATACAATGCTCTTTATAATGAGGCTGTAACTTTTCCAAAAGCAATACTTCAGAAATCTCATTGACTGATACTATGTTCCCACCTCACTGTTTAGAAAGGAAGAGATAACCATAGTTATATATATTATAATCATATTATCTATAGTATAACCATAGTTTAAAAACCTCAGCTGGCTACTAACAGCACCTTCCAGTTCTCGTCAGGAAATTTAATCACCATTTTGGAAAGTCACATAACAGGTCTTTGCTCACACAATTTTTGGGACATCTTCTGTTTGTACATAGCTTCAGTCTTGACAATGAAGCACTCTATCATACTATTTTTACCTGAATTCTAATGGTACTGATTCAAGTGTTCTCCAGGCTTTACTGATGCATATACTCTTCTGCTTTACTGCAAAAACAGCTTCAAGAACACTAAACAAGTAACCTGTTTTAGTACTGGGGACAGCAAGACACAAGTAAGCTACATGAAGAAATACTGTACTTTCTACCATTAATTTTTGTCCACATTTATTTATGAGTAAAACCAACAGTAAACATTACAGCAAAGGGGACATTCAGGCCCAGATTTAAAAAAAAATAGAAATCAGATGCCTGATTAGATTCTGAATTTAGGCACCTCAAGATTGCTGACAAAGTACACAAAAATAAGTGAAAGTGATGAGCATTCCAACAAACTTTGTAAGTGCATTTCAGTATTTATTTAGATGTTTTAAGCTCTCGCACTAGATTTTACAAGCTGGTGAACACTGGCAAAAGTATTTCTCCCACAGAACTATAACCACACATTCCCAAGACAGTATAAATATATGGTTGAACTAACATTAATACACATCACCATTTTATCAATTACATAATAAAACAAATTATCAAGTATCCAAATATTAAGTTACGCAGCTTGAAAGGCATACAAAATATTACAGAGGTCTGCCCAAGTCATAGCAGAAACTCAAGGAGGAAAAACGAAAAGAAAAAGATCACACTTCCAAACAAAGCAATAGTCGGTAAACAACTCTCAATAGGTACAGTAAAAGAAAACTACAAGATTTTTCAGAAATTTTCTGATTAAGAATTTTTAGCTACAATAACAAAGCATTTCTACGTTTTAAAAAAATATTTACTAAAGTAAAGGGCATATTCTATACTTCCTGCACAAGACAAAGGCAACATTTTACTAGAAATATTAAATAGCCCCTCCCAACCTTTTCAGGCCCTCTGTTAAGTCGCACATGAAGTGCCAACATTAATTTTACTGTAAGGCTTTTTGTCTGGAGACATTAAAGACTTGTGTGCTTCTGTACAATTTAAAAGATCTTCTACATGAATAACCAGAGTAATGACTTGTAAAATGGAGAGGTTCAGGTAACAGAAAAGTACAGATGCAGGGGTAAAAAACTGCTGTAATTCATAGTATTAAAAAGACAGACTGTGCAAATCCTGATAATTCTAGTGCGATTGTGGGAGACAAAACATACAAGTGAGCAGGCAAGACTACTTTAGAGGCCATATTCTTCAATATTGAAATGACTGTAGAAAACAAGACAGTAAAGTCCAGATAAGCTGGTAGTTCTCACATCATTAGAACTATGCTCATTTTAAGGAAAAACATACAGCTGATATGCTGGGTGTTTTGGCACCTAATCTCTCTACAGATTGATTTATTTTAGTACCCCAATTTTAAGTAGTTGAAACTAGGTCGGTAAGACTCAATGGCATGATTAAAGGATATTTGATCTGATAATTAATGAACAAGGAGACAGCTCAGAAACAGGGTACAGCAAAAACATTTACTGGGTCTCCAAGTAGATATATATTTATCTAAACACAGAAGTTGCATTTCTACTGAGCCTTTAGCCTAATACATACTCCTAAGGAAGCTTCCTTTACTACTAAAAAATACCAGACTGATGTCTTTGGCATGCAGTCTGCTTAATTCTAGTTTCCATCCTTTATTCCCAAAGAAGTACTATAGGCTGCTGAGCTTTACTGAATACAACAATTATTTCGGTGACCATTGGAGTCTTTAAAGCGCAGACGCATCTTGGGGCGGTATTTCTCCAAGTACAGAAGCTGCTTGCTGTTGAAAGCTCCACGCCGCTTCCTAGACGGAGAAAAACAGATTTTAAACAGAACATTCATCTACTGCCCAATGAAATAATATCACCAACCAGGGAAAAATATTTTTAGGTCACTTAAAAAAGCCACCTTTAAGTCAAGGCTGTAACCAAAACAGGGATAATTGGCAGTCAAGTGCCAGGAAAGAGGGTGGTAGCTTCCTTTCACAAATACCTCACTGGACCACATGCTCAAAGGAGTACATAGCATTTTAGACAGTGTTCTAGCCTATGACAAGCACAAGCCAGAGATTTTACATTAAGATCTTCAGAAGAAACTTTAAAAAAAAGCTATAGAGCAGATACAATATGGTCTTCTTGAGAACTGAAGTTACTCATTCTCTTAAAATAAACATGAAGAATAGTACAATAGTAAGAAAGTACAGAAACATTTAAAGTCCCCACTGAATAAGATGTTGAACAGAAACTGAGCTTTGTTTTCTCAAACTCTAAGTATGTGAAAAAAAAGGTACGTGTTGGCTGACTGGAGTATGTACCTGGTTTCCTATTCCTCATTTCATATACAACCAGTACAAGCTGAATTTAATTCTTCAAAGGCCTAGCAATTATCCAAGAAGTATTACGTTATTGTTTATAATGGATGCAGCTTCTTTTAAATATAGCTGAATCCTGAGAAATTAAAGCATTGAGACTAAAACTGTTCTCTTCCAACTTACATAAATTGATTAAAAAATCCAAGGAAATATTTGCCTTCAGTATACCACCAGAAATGACCAGGAAGAACTTTACAGCACACTTTGATCTAATACAGAAGGAAAGATCCAACAACATGAATGAGTACTAGTTCTGTCTGGAAAACAGAACCTAAATTCCAAATGTATTCTGCCTTTCATATGTAAAATAAATAAAGAGAGCTCTGCAAATCTAATTGAAAGTTAGGGGGTTAGTTAATGGTTGTTTTGGGTTTAAATCTCCTCAAATGTGTACAGATTCTGGTTTCAACAGGGAAATACCTATTCTACAGGTCCAAGTCCTACAATGCTGACTGTATGAAGTACAATTTCAGATGTACTAAATTAAATACCTTACCTAAAAAAAAAGCATCAAAAACAAGAATAACATTCAGCATTTCCTTCACTGCCCAAGGATGTATTAACATATTAAATCCTGGGAACAGCTACACGTTAGCATCATACTTACTGTCTTATGAACTGCACTGCATCTTCATACTTCATTCCACATTCTATCAGTGCAAGAGCAACTAAGACTGGAGCTCTAGTTCAAAAAAAAAAAAAAAGAAATCAGTTTAGCTTTTGTCAAAGCATACCCAGAAAAAGAGTTTATATTACCCAGTTCTCTCTTCTGCATATCTGATGTTTTGTCTCTGGGAAAGCAGAAAAGGCAGAAGGCATTTCTACATTCACTGAGACATTTCATCACCTGGTTTTGATTTAGCCATTCTCATTAAATAGGGGTTTAAATTAACTCTTGTCAATCTTAGCTTCATTCTTCTGACTTTAGGTACAGGAGAGGACAACAGGAATAAAATCCAAGTCATAAATAACCATTTGCTTCAAGTCAAAATTTGATTCCGAAGAAGAGCTGTGTATGGGTTTCTATTCTTCACAATGAGTCATCATTAGAAGCAGTCAGGATGCCAAAGAAGTCAGAAGAGGGGCCAAGTTCGGTAAGAACAGACAAATCCTACAACTAGTGTCACAAGTTTTAGGAACAGATGCAATACATAGGCTGCTGCACTCCCCTGAGGATTTCCTTGTTTGCCACAGCATTCTTCCTCTGACAGAATCAAGTTTCAGTTAGAAAAGCTTGATTTAAATCAAACTCAAATATCTTAGCAATTTATGACTCCCAAAAAAAATCAGAGCAAAACCTCATGCCACTCACTAGTAACAGACTTGTGCATCTAATAGTAACTTTAAGTGGTTTTTTATGTTCACGGGTTTAAAAGAAAACTTACATGATAGAAAGCTAGGACTGTCTTTTCAACTAATTAAGTGCCCAGTGTTGAGGAAAAACCAACCAGTACCATTCTAAGCAGCAGAACAGGACTTGTTTTGGTAACATTCATCACTACGGTGAACTTAGTTATGTGTGAAGCCACAATGCAGTGGGTAAGTCAGGCTTATGGACAACAAGACCAGAAACCTCCATTTTATAGTGGAGATGCTGAAATCCATGGCTAGGACATACCAATTCCTTTTTAAACAGATCTAGTTCCCAGGTAGTCTCAAACAACAGCAGAAAAACCATTATTTTCTCACAACTATTGGAACTGTATTCAAGATAGGGCCAACAGACAGAAAAAAACAGAGCTAAGAGGAGAATAATTAGCATTATCCCTAAAAATTTTCATGGCATTTAGCAATGAGACAAACAGCTTTGGGACTTTGGAAAACACTTTTCATCCCCCAAAGAGGTGGTGGATGAAAGCTGGTCTTGATGCTCCAGAACCACCCACATGTTTGTGGTTAACAGTTACAATGCCCTTGGTTCAAGGAGACTGGCAATACCACTGAAATGGAGATGGAGAGGAAGCAGGCAAGTCACTAAAAACCAAATCCATTAGGAAAAAAGGACAAAAATATCAATGGGACACTCATCAATACACTTGGTTCAAGAGTGTACTTGTTAACTTAACTCTGCAGACTTTGTGAGAGTAGTGACAGAAGCATCATCTCTTGACCAAAAGACCTTTAATAAATACATACAACAGTTTCCTGCCATCTTAACTACTTTTAAGCATGAGGTCACTCCAATACTGGGTAAGTGACTATTTTACATTTGCCTCAAATAAACTTCTGCACTAGACCTTAACAAGTCTGACCAGGGATGACAATTCAACAAATCTTTAAAACTTCACCCACCTTCCAAGACCAGCAACACAGTGTACAGCAATACAACAACCAGGTTCTTCACGAAATTTAACTTTAAGGAGGTTTAGCCAATCATCAACAATCTGGTTGGATGGTGGAGCACCATCATCAAAGGGCCAGTCCTAGAAAACAGGATTGCAAATATATAGAGTTCTTGTAAGCTGTATGCATAGGCAAGAAAAGGAAGGGACACAACGGACAAAGAGCTGACAGCTAAGGAAACCACTGAAACCTACAATTTTCTAATAGTGTAACTACAGCAAGATTACAAAAACATTCCTTCCAATCAATTTTCAGTAAGCATATGACTTAGCTCAAAACTTTTTTCCTTACAAGTAAAGATGTCTGCACATCTTTTTCCTCCAGCAGCTGCTGGAATATACTCATAAGAATTAATAAGCTGTTGTCAAATAATCTTCTTTTTGGGGGCAGGGTGAAGGGGGAAATAGGTTGCTTTCGAACTCTGCTTCTACACTACTTACCAAAACCTGAATGCCTTCTTTTTCCACCGGAGCAGTGTCGTAAGTAGCTTCACACACTCTTACCACTGTGGTAACACCGTATTTCTTAAGTTCCTAGGGAGTGAAAAAAAAAACAAAACAAAACAAAATACTGTAAGAGTAAACTAGCTTCACTTACCATTTAATTTTCTTGATAAGCTAACTTAGTAACTCCTTCCAAATATTTCAGTAGCTAAACTCATGCAAATGCTTACCATCCTGCAAAGACCACAAAGCTGAAATGACTAAAAACTTGGGTGCTAATGCCAGATACTTTCAGCTTTTCTGCAAACATAGTCCTATGTGCAGACTAAGTTTTGTTATGTTGGATCAGACTTTTTTCCTTTAAAATCAGATCCAGATAAATATTGATTAATCAAGTAGTCCATCTCCAAAAGATCATTCATTTTAAAGGAACAGGAAGCTTCCTGGTTTGCAAAGCTATACATACTTCACTAAAAGCATTCTGAGCGAAGTTCAAGTCTTCCCCTTCTCTCTCTCTCTCTGCTTAAAACGACAGGTTAGTTAGACCACTTAATGTTATGAGTTACGAGTACAGGACAATGAATTATTCCAGTTCCTGAGTTGTCATAACAAAATTCAGCTTTCCATTTTGCTACTACCCTACATTAAAAAAAAAAAAAAAAAAGCAATCCCTCTTCATTCTCCCTGCAACAACCCATCATTCACACTGTGGCACGGTAATGACTGAAGCACTGCCTAAGCAGACCTAATCTATCTGTGAGAGAATAAAGGCAAGAAAATGTTATCTCTCTCTATTTCCTGTAAATAATCCTGCACTGAATGCAGAAGTAGCTGTAGTACACCTAAAATCTTGCTGAGGAGAGACTTGGCAAACTTGGACCTTCCCACGAAGTAGCTTTGCAAGGAACTTATTAGCATACATATACACTTTATACAACCATGCACTTTATAATTCCAACATGCTAAATACGTGGTTTAGATCATAAATTCAGTACTAGCAATATATGCCAAGCCACTGGCTTTAGTCAGCAGCATGTACCAAAGCACTTCAAGTAGCTTCAGCAGCTCTGGATGCAGAGTAAGCCTATTGCCACAAATTTCACTCAAGCAGACACCATGACACAAAGGATCCTCTTAAGATACACTAAAACCATGATCTGCTAATAGTGAAGGAAGTTAGGTAGTGAAAGCATATTGCAATCCTGTTATTTGTTCCTAAGGTTCTGACCCACAATATGTATCACTATGCAGCAAGGGCAAGGAAATGTTACACGACTTCAGCCTAACCTGAATGCGAGCTTGTACCACGAAGAGATATTTCTATTGTTCTACACAGAACTCTGCTAAATAATTCCTGTTTTCAGACCTAAACAATGTACTTAATGTACCATGTACTAGACAGTATAATTATTACTTGGCTTCACTCTCAGAATTATGTTTGTGGAGGCCAAAGTATATGTGAACAGATTTTTCTGCAGATCTTTGAAGCACAGCACCAGTATTTGAAAAAAATCAATATACAGCCTCAGCACCTCCTCATATGGCTTTCACAGCAGTTCCCATCTAGTAAAGGAAATTGTAAATATAGCATGCTGATCAGGCATTAAAAAAATACGTCAGTAAGAATTCTGTACTGGCCTTACCTCTATAAATTTGTTTAAGGTTGCATTGGTTGGATTATGTGTGATCAGGAATCTCATGTTCTTGTAGGTGATTTCCACAGGAGCTGGGCGGTTCATTCGGGCCATATTGATTTAGTTAAACATGCAACAAGATTATGAAAGGATTAAAAAAATTCCAATACAGAAGTGATGTAGAGAAACTGAAGTCTACTTCACTATACTCCACGTGAAATTCTCAGTGCTTGGAAGTATGAAGTTGGGAGCTATGGGAAATGAAATGAACCTCCTAACAAGAAGCAGCAATTCTTCAATCCAGTAATACTGAGGCAAAAGAAAGGCAGTGCACTGAGGTTTACCCCATCCACGTCTGAATTCCGTTGTTAAATGCTCTGCCAATTTCAATTCAACACTTCTTATCCTGGTCAACCACTCTTAGGGGGGCTTCTTGGTGGAGTAGTAATGAATTTCTACAGTTCACTTGTCTGCATAGAGGTCGTGCTGTGCCTGGCAGTAGTCTCCACTGCCCTTCAGAAACTCCATAAATGTGTGACCAAGAACACCACAGAACTGCTGTAAAGAGAGGAAGGGGGGGAAGCATAATGAGTACAGGTGAAACAAGGTTATTTTTAAGACATGAAAAAATAAAAACACAGCAACTAAGCAGTTTCACAAGGCTTATTTTTTATTCTAAGAATTAGATTTTTGTAATAATCCTGTTACCTTTCTTAGCATGGATTACTTGAAAATAAATACATTTACTTATTACAAAGTTTCCATGTTGGGTATTAGCAGCACCAATCCCATAATGTATTAAAATAGCAATTTCAGATGTGCTAAATATCACAACAAGTTTTAAGAATTCCTGTATTTATAAAATCAATAGTTCTTCCAGGATACCCATACAACTGCCTTTTCCATTTTGAATTGAAAGACATCACAACATCTACTAAGGTTACAGTCCCTTAAGTTACAGAAAAAAATGCACATGGATCCACCTGACTCAAATAGGAGGCCTTGAAAGCAAATGCAGTCTTCGTGGCCTAACAATACAATGTGAGCTTTTGAACAGAGTCTTTTGAGGAGCACAGATTTCTAACTAAGAAACATCTCACACGCTAAAGGCCGAAGACCAATGGCAACCTTCACATGCTTTTTAACAGTCTTTTTACACCATGACTTCATTAATATACTGAGATAGCAGTAATAGTCTAGCTAAAAACATAGCTAGTTTATTGAACAGGTCATTCCTGTCCAGTGGCATGCTGCTTAGCTATGGTTAAATTTACATATATAATTACTGCAAGATGCAACCAGGAATTAAGATAGCAAACTAACTGCTCCAAGTTGTGAATTTATTTGCAGATGCTGCAAGTGAACAACCCACATGTGCTTGTATGCACCATGGAACCCTTACAGCAGATGCTTTAGTTTTGTGCCCAGCTACTCTACCAGTGCTACTGCTTATACCTGCCTAGGGAACAGGTGGGAAGAAGAGGGGAGTTCTGTTTTTCAAAAGAGAGGAACAAGTCAAACCACATGTCCACTAAATATACTTGGGTCTTAGAGAGAAATACAATCAATCCGAAAAATATTTAGCAGAAAAAATTATTTATGTTGATTAGTCAACCTATTTTTGTGTTTTCAGACAGCTTCCTGGTAAGAGTTTTAACATGCATGTTGAATCTCAGGCATGGCTCGTAAGAAACAAATAAAATAAAGAAACACACATTAAAACACCAACCTGTTAATAAACACAAGAATGAAGTTAACAGAAAGAAACTAAGATGACAATTTCACATCCACATTGCTGCCACTCAGAGATACTACCATCACCTGGTAGTGATGTAGACTAGAGGAATGTTTGCCAGCTACTTGTAAAAAAGTTACTTCAGTTTTTATCTTTAACAACTTGCGAGACAGCAAGAAGTCTAAATATAATAGGTGTGGAAAAGGAGCAAGAGGGATCCTCTTAAGTCAAAGGTCAACAGAGTAACAGGAACCAGGAGAACTGAGACTCGGAAGAACTCCAAGAATCAATCATCATCTGACTCACCAGCCATACCCTAGCAAGGTGGCAGGTGTGCATTTAAAAGCCGCCTAGGATCAGATCCAGAAAACAGCTAAAATAGCAACTGAAAAAAAGAACTGAAGGCAACTTATTTAAAGTCACTTTCAATTAGTTTAAGAAGCAGAACAGCAAAAAGGGACAGGACAGCTTTAGGCAGATACAGTTGCACAGGGTCCTGGGCCGCTTTTTGCACTGCACTGGAAGATCTCGTGTTGATCTCTTCTTAAACTGCTAAGGAGAATCACAGACAGGCCCTTGCCCTGGTAAAGGATGAGGGGGTGAAGGCTGTCAAACACAAATGCATGCAAGTGAGCTTGAGGACATAGAATGGAGTTATTAGGGTGAAAACCTTTCAGTCAACAAAATGGAGATTTTGGGGAGAAAAGCACATTTAACATGTTGCCATACCAGGGCAGGTAGGTAGAAAGAAGTAATCAGGACTCATCCAGTCTTCTAGGCAGGCTGCCCTTAGTCTGCAACTCAAGAAGTACTCAAGACACCAGACAAACCAGCAAACAAGGAAAGGGGCAGGCAGCAAAGAATTAGTTAAGTAAAAAATCCTTCTTTTTAATGCAGATTGCTAATGACATCTTAGAAACTGGGTGCACAGTTCAATTTTTTGCACAAAGTAGAAGAAAGTAGATTATGCAATGTTACATCTGAGTTCTATGTGTTATTAACCCTTACAAAGGAATTCATTTTGTTAATTACTGATTTAACAGTCAGTATTAGACACATCAGAACCTTAATTCACACAACCAAGGACCTAACCAAGCATGTACTTAAGCCTCACTGTTTGCCTTGGCAACTACTGCTGCCACATTATAAAGGACCAAAGCTCACATTTTCCTTTGATGTGAATGCCATCACTTCTCACCAATACTAGCAGGAAAGCTTCACAAGCAGACCAACTCCTTAAGGCAGCAACACACTGTACTATCCCAAGACAGCTCTGCCAACCTAGTTTCATTCTGTTCTGGGAGTCAAATAAAAATTGAAGATGAGTAGTACATGGGCATGCTGTTCGTGTTATGGCGTTAAGCCAGAGCACAAGGCTTCACCCACCTTCAGCGAAAAATCCTGGAAGATGAGAAATCAGCTTTGAAAATAGTGTTGCATTAACTACAATGACATTGGGCTTTGAGGGAACTCAAATGATGTCATGAGCTTTCAAAAGGCTTGGAAATACAGCTTTGAAATTATTATATTGGCTCATACAGTTTTGGTAGGTAAGCTATCAAAACAGTCAAGACAGTGCCTGGAAGCAAAAAGTTGCATAAGTGAAATTCAAACGCATAGTGTTGAATGCAGAAGGTTCTTTAACAGAGTAACACAAATTCATCATTTGTGCCATCAAGCTGGGTACCCCAGCACATTTTTTTCAATTTACATATAAATTTTCCTTGAGGAAATTTAACACTGAAGGATTCTGGAAAAAATAGCAGTTTCCATCCCAACAGAAAGTCCAACATTTAAACTGTTAAAGCCATCAAAATAAACTTGGAAAACAAAACTAAGGTTAATATGCCAGGACGACTTATTGAGAGAAGCTAACTTGTCCATTATTGCTGCATATATTATGATCATGTGACTACTACAATTCAAGCTAAGAGAAGTTAGAAAAAATAGTCTGTTCAAGCAGGAGGACGGCATCTTGCAAGGAAAGGCTTTAATTCATGCCCTTCTCAGGGACAGAAAGCTAAAGTACCTGTCTTCACTGACAAGCAGATCCACATGGATGTTAATTTGGCGTTTGAAACAATCACTCACATCTGATAAAGATGGTTTATGAAAGTAATCTATTAGATCATTACTGATACGGGGAAAGCGGAGAGATGCAAGGTTATCCCGCGCTGTAGACATTCTGGTTCACAACTTGGTAGCATCTTGAAAAGCATGCAAACAAAAGCACTTGTTAACACAGTTATATGACCCTTTTCCTTCAGAAGACGTGCAAGATGGTTCACAGTTGCTCAATCCACCTGCTCAGACCAAAAACATTTATACCCAGAACCAACTATGCAGTCCCACATTCTCTTAAGTCAAGACCTGGCACGCACTCACCTACTGAAACCACAGGGCTAAAACTAGAAAACTAAAATAAACTAAGTTTCATGACAATTTGAGAACACCTGCAAGGAAGTTCATTGTTCTAAATTACTACCCAACAAAAGGATACTGAATGACAAATACCTCTGACTTCCTCTTACTATTCAAGGCCTCAGTAGCAACTGCCAAGGCAATCAGGGAAGAACAGGAGGGTAAGGGGTACAAACTGTGAAGCCATTACGCAAGGTAGAGGCACACCTTCGTAAGGCACTCTTGACAAGATGTACCTCCTATCTACTGGGCACATAAATGCCTGTCTTATGATATCCACAGTGATAACACCGCCCATTTTAGACCACGGAAAGCGACCCATTGCCTATGAAAACACATTCATATCTTACCAATAGGAATGGAGAATCCAAAGGTTTATCATAAATTTGTTGTGACATGCTCTACACAGGAAGGATATTCTTGTGGTTCAAGTATGCAGTGATGGGGGAAGCAAAAATTAACTCAAAACTTCCTGTATAACAAGTCAATGGAACTTTCAGAGATGATGAAACCGAGGCCATGTGACTCAGTTCAAAGTTCTTCTGCTCGGACCACAAAAACAACATGCAAAGAAGCCTTAACAGCTATTGGAGAAAATCAGACATCACAGAAACCAATCCATCCCCTTGTCTAGCACTACCTCCTGAGTTTCCAAAAGCAAGGAATCCCCAAATGACTTAACACTGTCACTTCAATACCAAACTACATAAATCCTGTCATTCTACTAAAAACCTATTCCATTATGTTTTAAGCAATAACATGAGAAATTTAGCACACACAGCAATAACTGTCTGCATGTCAAGTTTAATTAAGCCATGAACGCCTAATAGAAAGTTGCAACTGAGAAGAAAGACGTAAGGACTTCTATTTAACACAAAAACATTTCTTGTATTGATCCAATAGAGGGAGTTTAAATTTTCTGAAGAAGGTGACAATCTGTTTTTAGTTTATGGTTCAGTAATATCCTTATCTGGGTGTTCTGGTTAATGTTTAAAACCAGTGATCACTTACAGTCAGCCTACACGCTGAGATAGATCCGGCATTCTTATGTGGCATGGATTTTGTCAGAACAGGAAAGTTTCACTTGGTAGAAGTCATTAGGTAACGCTAAGTTCTATTTATTTACTGTCTTATTAACATATTTAGTTTCAGTAAGACAGTGACATCCTGTTCCCTTGGCTCTTTTTATATCTGTCATTCATTTTTATTTCTCATTCTCACATTTCCTCTAATGGCTGTGTAATGTCTGTATTGCCTCTTCCACATTTGCCCCCTGAAACGACTCTGTTCCTGTAAGACAATTTCAAAACCCTCTGCTGTTCCATCACTGGAATAATATGAGTTGACATTTAAGCGTAATCTTCAGGTTTCTCGATTTGGCAGTTTTATGAGATTACAAAGAGACAGGGTTGATACTTCTGAGTCACTGCTTTCGAAAGATTCAGCAGATGCAGGTAGACATATTGGAACACTGTCTCCAGCAGGAATAAGAAACACCAGATTACACGGCCTTCATGCCACCAAAACTATTCAGCTCATAATACTTGCCATGTGCATAGCTGGCTGCTAGTGAGCAAACAATTCTGCTTCTATTGTCGTAGACGACCTGATTTTGTTAATTCTTTATCCTTTTTGCTTCCCTGCTTTTGGAGGGCATACTACCACCAGCAAGCTGTACATTGTTTGATTTTTTCTGCTTAAATACACACTGTGCTCTGTGGTCACGGATGTCAGGCAGCACAGGCACTGAGATTACTAGGGGAGTTAAAAAAGGAAAACAAACCAAAAACCGGCAAGACAAACCTTCCAAAACTGAACTGTGACCCACCTCCACAAAGAAATGTTTTCCTTGAAAAGACAGATGGCAAGGTCTTGAAAGCAGTTTCGGTCAAAATTAAGGTATTTGACCATATTCGTGAGGTTTTGAGGCTCAAGGCAGATTGTTACAGAAACATCCGCTTCAACATGTACTTAAATGACTCCTCTGCGGACTTTTCCTGCCCAACAACGCCGGCTGCACGCCCGAGTTCGGGCATACCCCACCTCTACTGCATAGAGCTCATTTTGGAAAGGACTCACGTTCTCGCTCGCAGCCGGCACTGACTCCCCGCCCGAGCACGGCGGAGACAAAGCAGCTGCCCGACCGCCTCCGCCCCGGCCGCAGCCGGGCACGTGGGGCCGCGGCGGGGGGCGAGCGCCGGCCGCGGCAGCCAAGCCTGGCAACGAGCCTGGCAGCCGGCCGCCCGCGGGCAAGCCCCGGCTTGCCCGGACAGCCCCGGGCTTCGGCTGCCCCCCCGCCCCGGGGGGTCGG